>CM037850.1:15712989-16020489 GCA_021234535.1 Stichopus chloronotus | reverse complement strand
TTTACAAACTTAAATGATAAAGAAAATTGGCACAATATGCCTCATTGTTGTGTGAGGTGTCGTAGTCATTAGTTATCTATACCCTTAGTTCGTCAAGGGCCAACCATATTCTGTCATTAAGAAGACATCAAACACAAATGACACAAGTGGTCATTTTCTCGTTGTGTACATTCAACAAATGTATGTTATTGCATCGCATTTACTATTAACGCTTCCATATTTTTTTATTATGCAGAATTCGCTATTTTCCGTTTGATACCCAAGTGTGCCCTTTTAGATATTATTCACAAAACCGACACACTGAAAAGCTTGTCCTGTCTACAAGATCAGTTGATTTTCAGCCATTGAAAGTGTCAGAGTGGAGTTTCTACAACATTAGCCATCATAACATTACGTTCATACCTCGTGACTTTGCAACCAACATGCCTCGTGCTAATTTAAGTGTGGCGCTATTTTGCATATACTTGGTTCGACATCCAAACTATTACATCGTGTTAGTCATGCTGCCTTCTACTGTTCTCTGTTTAATGGTTTATTTGACATTCGTAACGTCCCCCTGAGGGTGGAGAGAGGATATCTCTGAGTGTATCCACTATACTTGGTCTCACCGTGTTTCAGCTTCTGCTATCTGACATTTTGCCCGCCACCACGGAGTTACCGATTTTGAGCATATACCTCACCATAACTTTCATATCAGCTTGTCTTGCAGTTCCTTTCTCAGTGGCTCACATTAATATTTCGTATGGTGACAGTAAATTTCTTGCTCTGAGGCATAGATATACAAGAAAGTTATTTCTGGAATATTTGCCTAGGTTGACTGGAATTCCATCGTACAGTGAAAGAATTCGTACTATTAATGAAGAAAATGAAACAAAACATAGAGATACATCACCACAAGAGGATGACGATAGCACTGAGGAAAAGGAAGGTATATCATCAACCAGTCTAGAGGAACAAGTTAGCAGAACTGAGAGAGTGGGTGCAACGTACTTATTTTGAGTTCATTCCCTTAACCTAAAAAAACAAGACTTAATGTGATCATTTTAGTTTAATACTAATAACACTTGAAAATTTTCAATCAGTTTTAAATTCGATTGATTTAGGGCTTGCTGAGAGGTAACAGAGAGCAGATTTAATTTCATAGACTATTGGAGGAAGCAATCAATGTACTAGTTGAAGATCGAGCCATGTCGAATGTAAAATCCAAAGTTCTCAATCAATTCTAGAAGAAAAGCTACTAGGAAGGTTTGTCTGATGATTGTTGCGCTATTCGCCATGACTACAAAGTTTTACTATTTTTTCCTTAATTTGAAAAGTATATTCTAATTAAAGAACAAAATAGTTCAAGTTCTCTGCTCTCATTGTAATTAGAATGTTTGTACAATCGTCTTGATATTAAATATCCAGTAATGTTACTTTATGTCTCCTATTTGTTTTTTACCTGCAGAGAAAATTAGAAGCGAGGACCGCCGCCCTGGTGATGGATCGACTCGTGAGCATGACCTTCATGATAGTGTTCATAACCGTTTGTATCAAAACTGTCGTCATATTCAAAGGAAAACCTGAGGTGAATAGTGATAAATGTAAATAGATGTAATAACGCTTTACAACCTTCCTTAAACAATGATAGCATGTGGTTACTCCGGCTCATAAATATGTCCTTATACGTTATATGGTAATGGATTGCTATGCTTGAACATTGGTTGACTACAATCGTCATTGTAACTCTTTTGTATGATGGTATGAAAATTAAGAAGAAAATGATTTGGATATAAACAAACATAAGTTTGAACTTATCTCGAAAGTGTGTCTTCTAAGTCTTGTCAGGCATTAATTCTTTCGAAAGAAATTCTAAAAATGTTACCAGTGATTGCTATGCCACGAATCACATTCTATTCGTATGTAATATGCATGTTCTACAGTGGATTTTTGCCGCTTTTTTGTAAAGTTAATTTTCTGAGTGAGTTCAAAATTAATTGAACCAGCTCAAAACAAAATTAGTTTCATCTCACCACTTTATTAATCTCCTGTGAATTAGCTTCAGTAAAAACAAAAGCAACGTTCTGTTAGTTACATGTAATGCCCACATAAACCGGAGACTATACATGCCGATGGATAAAATAAAGCTATATACAGTACCCCGTGTACTACGCACAGTAGACAAATCGTAAGTTATAAATCATATAAAACTCTTGTCTACTGACATTGGTAACTTGATGCAGTAAGCTAAGAACGCCTTGTAGTCTCCTCCAACGCAAAAAGGAAAATGAAACCCTTGGGGTAAGTGTTTGTTAATTGCTTCACAAAACAGGAAAAAGTTTTCCAGTCGAGAGTCTTTCCTATTTCCACACCATTTGCTAATAAGATGTAGCTGACCGTTGGTACTGTTAAATAATTTGACTTCGCACAATGTACCTAATATTTTGATTCTTCCATTTACAATTACTGCCTTTTTTTATCTAACAATACCATTGTTTTTTCACATGGGTTTAGCTAAAAAGAAAGACAGAACTCTGTATGATTTGGGTGAGTGTTGCTGAGTACTGCAAATGAATTAACTTGTTTTGACCGGAGGATAATTTTTGCATTTGATTCTCATTTTTTTACTCAAAAAGAAGTTACTAGATAATTCCGTTATTTTTCTTAGTATTTTTGCATTAAGTTCACAACATAGTTACATTTTAAGTATAGTTTCGGGTTAAAGAAACTGTTGTTTTCACAGAACAGATTTCGCCTTCTGCGAGATTACAGTACACATAAAACATTTCTCTCGTCATGAGAGTACAGAGACTATAGTAGTTGCCGACTAGGTTGTCATAGATCTCGTACGTTGATTAAACGTACACAACTTACTCACGGAGGTCGTGAGTGTCATAAATCTAGCACGCAGGGAGAAAACAGGAAGCTTGTAAGAGATTCAGATGTACCCAGATATCTCAGGTTGTATGTATAGGCTTCGAGTATAATAGCACTTGCTAACATATGCGTCAAAGAGGACACCAAGGGTGCTGCTAGTCACATCGACGTTTCATTGACCAGTGTAGTTTCCATTATCTGTTCTTAATTTGTTTTTTAACCCACTTTGATTTTCTTTCTACTTAGAAATAAATTTTCGATATTCTATCCACTTTGTGAAAATCTTTTTATATTATTAGACTGTAAAACGATTTTCCACGCTTCTTTTTTAGACATAAAGATTCCCTCTATGAGTGTTTATTAAGACTGATGTTTCTCTACTCAACTTAAACCACGTTACAATATTTGTAGAAAAACTATCGACATGGAGTGGGTTTTTTCATAAAATACAAACACAAACGAGTAAAACAGGAGCAGCAAATAATATAGTTTTCTCAAAACCCTTAAACGCTTAAGACATTTATACATTTTTGCACTTGTTAGACGTGTAATACTGGGATCAATAAAAAGTCTCTTAAAAATTACAAAGAGTTAGTTCAGATTAATTGTCAAAAGAATATCGGACATCAAGTTATTTGCCTTTAAAGTAAACTGCATGTAAATTATTGGCACTTGAATTTTCATCTATAAACATTAACGCGTTAGGGCTTAGATCGTAATATTCTTTGCGAACACCTATGGATAATCTAGAATAACCTATGGAGAGCTAGAAAATAACAAATAAATTCTCATTAGAGTTCTTTAATGGACTGAAGATGTGTGCATAGGTCGAAGTTCCAGCGTGTACTTGTTGAATTTTTAGAAGTCCACAAACAAATTATCTCTAACAAATCATTGTTGTCAGAACTGAAAATTTCTGAAATTTCTGCCCGTTTTTCATTAGAGTCATTTTGCGTGGAACTGCTTTTGTAGTTTCCACCAGTTTCTATGAAATACCACCTTCTTTACACTCTAAGGAGAAACGCTTCCATTCCACTTTCAGGGTCCTTAAACGCACACGCCATCACCTCATTGAACCCCATTACACAAAGTCCACACTATGTCAGATCGTTACCCAGTGGCGGAGCTAGCAGTTTTAGTCATAGGGGCAAAAATCAGGTCCATGTATAATAGAAATACTCACTTCTCTTTAAAGACATTGGAAGGGGGTGAGTACCGACAGGACTATAAGAGTTCCTATATAGAGATGGTTGCAATTTAAGCTACCATCCCTAACTATATTGTAGCTCCACCACTGTCGTTGCTTCAGTTTTCAATTGCCTCTTTTGAACAACATTTAATGAAAACACTATTTAACTCACTACGTAACATTAGTTAAATTTCCATTAGATTACGAATTGATCATCTTTGACAGCTGTTTGAAATTTCTAAGGAATTTTTAACATCACTAAAAATCTCATGTAACTTAAATTTTATATCGAATAAAGTTTTTAAACGAACTTAATTAATTAAAACAAATAGGGGAGGCAATAATTAAAGAAAAAAATCACTAGCAAAATGCAGATTTTAAAAGAAAGATACAGCTTCCAACAGTCGCTTAAGAGCAACTTCATTCTCAGGACGCAAACTGAGTAAATTCAGATTGACTGTAAGAGAAACACAGCGTGGTAAAGGTAATCTGCGTCATGTGTGCAACGAGTTGCCCGTTTTTATGTTACTACAGTAACTGAGATGAGGAAGAATGATTGTGTTATATAAAGTGACCACGATGCTTGCATGGTTAGGACATGGCGAACTCGCTTCAGAATTCCTTCATCTTTAGAGACTTTTGCACCGATGTACTGGATATGTTCACACCACGAATACTTTTTCATTATAAAAATTCCCAAATTTTTATGACAGTAGAAATTTTAAGACATTTTCGCCACAAGGTGACTTTTGTTACTATTCCGTTCAGATTTTTTTGGAGAGTGAACTGAATATAATAAAAATGTTTTTCCTTAACATTAAGAGATTTATTTAATGTTTAAAAAACTTTCTTGCAAACTGCACTTAAATAGTTGCAAAACTATGCACTCATTTGCTGTAAAAGACATGGTGACTAGCAGGGTAAATGTAGCTCAAAGGAGAATTTCCATGAAACAGATGGCTCTCTGTAGAATAATTACGTGTGTCAAAGCTGGTCGAACAAATTCAAAAATATAAATAAAGTGAAGGGTTTCATGCAAAAAACTATCAACGAAGGGTTTCATGCAAGAAACTATCAACGGAAAAGAATAAAAGGTTAATGAAGTAAAGAAATACAATTGCTTCAAACTGGAGTGAAAGAACGTTTGCGCTGTAGTAATGATAAACTAATAGGCTGATGAAAGAAATCTAATAAAGAGGAGCAAAAATCGAGAAATCCAGGTATTTTGATATCAATTACAACAGCACTCACAACAGTGGAACAGAAATCGAGTTGGAGATAACACAATGGAGAACAACAATCAACTCGGAAAACACCTTGTACAGCAGAGTTGAGAAAGTTCACAATGGCAACCTTTAAAAGAACATGAAATAGTGATAGCAAATATACGAAATAAGCGCCAGAATATATGAAATATACACCAAACGAATACGATTCAGAGAAAAATAACATGGGTTACATCATGTCCAGTTCATCTATGGTAGCGATGCTGTCTTCATCGATCTTTCTTGTCTGTGACAAATATCTTTCCTTCAAGGTCCAGGGTTTATTATCTTTTTCATGTTTTAAAGCGCGGGAATTCAGTTCCTGATTCTCTCGGGTGAAGTCTTTATTGGCTAAAATTCTAAAGAGCAACATTGATGATAATCGACATGCGTCTGGCTGTGTTCGTCGATGTGGAGAGCTGCAAGCCTTGGGTTGAAACTCGATAGGATCTGTGTTCTGGGATGAAGGTAACGTTAAAAATTTCTTCTAGCCAGTTTTATGACCACGTCATCCGTAGGCCTTCCTTCAGTCTCGGGCACACCGTGTATCCCAAGACAGTGCATCCTCGAGGATGCTTTGGCTTCGTAGTACTGTTCCTGTTTCTCAGATAGTTCAAACTGAAAGCACTCACTGGCCTCTTCAAACAGGTTATCCTCCACAGCTTCTGCTATCGCTGGAGATATTTTACTAATGACGGTAGAACAGAAGTCGCTAGAGTTAACCACTGCCCTTAATTCCCTGTGTAGGCCGTTAATTATAGTTTCTTGCCCAGTGCATGCTATGGTCGAAACCGGGTGTAGGCTGTTGGTATTGACTGCCTCCTGGCGAAAGTAGTTTTGGTTGAATCTGTAGTCTCAGTTGGTGCCATTTTAATATAAGGCAGATTCAGCTAGTGAATATATTTCTAACTCAGAAATATGACTACGAAGGAAATCCTGGATGATTTATAAACAGAGTAAATTTCCTGAAGTTCAGTAGAGCGAACATATTGTCCGTCCTCACAAGATCAGGCAAGCTATTCAACTGATTTGAATGGGTCATATAGGATTACAGCAATTACATTGGCGCCTTGTTAACGCTTTGCGACCCCGCTTCAATACCATATATATATGTATATATATATATGTATATATATATATATACAAATATATATACATATATATATATATATAAATAAATATAAATATGTTAACAAATATGACAATTTTGAAGCACAGAAATTTTTACAAGAAAAGGTGTATATTTCGGACACGCCTGTGTCCTTCTTCAGCACAAACTAATAAACTAGTATAAATAATAACTAATAATAATAATAAAATAATAATAAAATAAATAATAATAATAATAAATAATAATAATAGTATAAATAATATCTAGTATAAACAATATTAGTTTGTGCTGAAGAAGGACACAGGCGTGTCCGAAATATACACCTTTTCTTGTAAAAATTGTTGTGCTTCAAAATTGTCATATTTGGTAACATATTATATTTATATCAAATGGAGCATACGTGGATTTTCACATATTATAAATATATATAAATATATAACAGATCCTTAAGGGTCCTTTCAAATCTCCAAGAGCGTCAATAAGTAAAAAATGGTCTTTCCTTGAACTCATATTAACTAAATTGTAAGTTTACGGACAATGCAGAGGGTTGTAAATTATGGTGAACAACAACAGAGCAATGGCATTTTCTTTGCACTTTACATGTTTCATTTTACTTCTTTAAATAATAGGATAACCAGTCTTCTCAAAGAGTTTCACGAGATGACGAACTGTACAATGACCAATACTACAACAATAGCGTACGCCACTAAGAAACCCGTAAGAACCAGTCTGTCCATGACGAGACCCAAAGTTCGGGTTTCCAGTTTTCTCTGCATAAAAGAAATATATATTAGCTAAAGAAATCAAAGGGTTAAATGAACACTGCTTGTGCAAGTAATGAATACTCGCAAAACAAAACAGACATAATTGGCATTTATACATCAGGAACTTTTTCAGATAAACGATAAGTTAAAAGCCAAACCGTACGCTAGTATTGTAGTGAAAATGAAACGAATTCTCACAGGAAGAGAATACTTTCTCATTGAGATAGTACTTCTTATTCTTGTGTTTTTGCTTTGAGAACTATTGGTTTCGAAAAAATAAAATAAACTTGCACGAACAATTTTTAATATTTGGCCGACTGGACAGTAACTTGCAAAAGACAATCCAATTGAGTTTTGGTGCAAATTACAGAACAGTTAAAAAGTGGAGACACTACAGTGGCAGAAATTCTTCCTTGCATACACCAACTGTGTTCACTACTAAGACATGATATGGAAAACCTGATGCTACTTATTATAAATCACATAATTTGTATAAAACGTATACCTTTTCAGTAAAGGAGATACCCTCTTCTTCACCTCCGTAAGGTTTTCGAGTCGGTGCAACCTTCGTTGTAGCCAGTATCTCACATTTCGTGTTGCTAGTCACTTCCTCGATTTTCTGTTGCTGTTGTTGCTTTTACACTATCCTCCCTTTTGTAATGGAGTCTTTCCTTGTAGCTGGGTATCCACAACAACCTTGGTAATAATTCCAGCACCAACCTCCTGATAGCGGGACGTTTTATGATAGTCATACGGCTGTCACCGTAGGCGAGGTTGATGTTGAACAGAGAGAATGGAACCGACAAGACAGGAGAGCAAGAAGGTATAATTCAGGTAGGTCGAGATTATCGGAGCGTTCTTGCTCGTTGTGGGAAGTATGTTGCTACATAACAATTGAAAAACAGTCAAACCAAGGACCATCGAGACACCAAGACCTATCCTCTCACCGCTGTCTGGTGGAGCTAAGAATGTGACGAAGGACATCAGACATAGACTAGTCGGAAGGCATAATAATTGTGGAGATGTAGTAGTTAGGATCCCTCTTTAGGGTGAGTACAAACGAGGCCACCTGGGATTCTAGACCTTTGTAGTTCGTTGTAACACTAACTGGAAGAGAAGAGACATACTCCCACTCATTACTAAAGATACTTGTTGGCACAAATGGCTCTGAAGCTGTAAAATTTATGTCTCTCGTGTCTTGGTTTTCTGGACAGAAAATCAAACGGCAGGATTGCGTATCGAACGGAAACTTCTCAATCCTAAAAATTACAGAGCAGAAAAAATAATTTTAAAATGATTTACAAATTTACAAAAGTAATGCATTCACATGGTAACCCTTAGAACTATGGTGATGTCATGACAATATATACTAATTTTCTAATCAAATGTCACCTCTTTTTATGTAAGTAGTTTGAGGGAATTTTTAGCAACTCCTCAAGTTTATTATACTAAGGTCATATCAAAATAAAGCAAAACAATTTTCAATAATTTCCGACAGAGTATTAATCTTATAATTGAATTTATGGAGGCAAACAAAACATTGTGATGTGTATAGCTGTCCCAAAGATGAAAAACAATACATAAAATTTACACTAGTTACAGGTCAAAAAGCATTTTCAATATTAACTTTTGAGATGGTTCATTTCATTTACGAATACAGCATTTAACATGAAAAATGGTAAGACATGTTTATTAGCCCTCCTACCTCATTGGACATTGCGTCGTTTGTACAATAGGAGCCCCGTATGTCACCAAGCCGTCAGAATCTAGTTTGAAAGTTCCTTTATTATCGGTGATTACCTGCAAATTTTCAAACCTCACTCCTGTGAAGATACAAGCATATAAAAAAAAAAACATACACGTGATCACATTTGGAGATAATTGGCCGATTGATGACAGAAATGGATAAAATCTTTGGTGTAAAGAATAAATCACATTTCGACAGGATTTTTATTTGCTATTCTCTCATCCTTCTCTACCACGTTATGGTGTGGTGCATACTCTTACTTTCTTATACTTTTCAATATGTATGATAATTTATCAAAGAGTTGACTGTCCAATATTCAGGAAGTGGTTTAAGGAAATAGTCATAAAGACGGTTATAAATCTAAAAAAATGATATAAAGCCATGCATCTACACAAACAAGGTGCATATGCTTGCATTGTTTTGAAAACTACCAACAAACTTTTAATTATTTGTAATAGTTGCAACTTACGCGTTTGCTATCATTATATGCGGTGTCCATATTTCATCAAAGTACATCATGACTCGATCGATCCCATCGAAGTCACTAGGATTCCAAGTAAGCCTTTCATCTTTCCAAACCTAAAATCAAAATAAATATCTCTTTTTACTAGCCATATATGATGCACACGTTGGCATTGTGTTAACCAATATCTATGCTTTTTAAGTTGCATGTATTTCTGACTTTCAAATCGTCTTTATTCATCTCGAAATGTCCGAAACACCGTTTGAATTAAAATGCCATTAATTAATCTCTGAAACAAAGTGTCTGCATATAAATAGAGATATACGTTATACTAACACATACCACTTGTATGTACGAGGCAGTTGTTATGGTTTGGTCTTTCTCGATCTAAAAGTAGAACAAAACAAAAGCATTTATCTGTCATATTAACCTGGTATACACGTGTTAATATGACTCTACGTAGTTGGGTTCATTGAGGTACTATCCACTCAAGTTTGTGATGATTTTGAGTGGTATGAACACATGACAATACTTACAATATAGCATGTTAAGCCAAGTTTCATATCCAATAGTTATGGAAACGTTTTTATTTGTGAATTTGTTATCCAGGGCTTACTTGAGCTGGTTGTGTACATGTGAGTATGTATTAATTTGAAAAATATCTGGTCACGAATTTCGAAAAACCAAATGGAACTGTTAATTACTCACTCACTAATGTTGATTGTATTCGTGAAAGATCCTCTTAGTTTGACCATTTGTCATTAGTATGTTAAGGAAACTTGACAGGTTGATTCGAATTGATCGTGAATTTCACTAAACAATTCGATAAGTCTCTTTAATTGACATAGTCTTCACCAGTAACTAATTGAACATTTTAATCCACTGAAATCCATTAGAGGTTAGTTCCAAATTTCTGCATTTTAACGGTTTTGTTTTCTCTTTCTTGCCCCATCTTATTCTTGGTAATTTTATCGAGTAGTGAAACTGCCGACAATTACACTAAAATAAAATCTCTCACATAAAGTACTTACAATATCTCAGTGCAATTACGTATAACATATCAAATAATTCGACATCTTTAGCGTACTAATATGTACTGTAACACGGTCTTTCTTTTTCATGACCCTGTCAAAGTTAAGTATCCTAAATTCAATGCTTAAATTAACCAATACTTACAAGATCTACCAAAGCGTAGATCTGAGTTTTAATAGTCACATCCGGGACATGGCTAGAATTCAGGACTGGTCTTACCCGAGAAGAAAAATTTGACTGTTGTAACAAATAATCCCGAATCCTTCCTTCGGCATTATTAGGAAACCTTGCAAAAGCAACTGTAAGGTAAAACAATATAGTGGAATTAGCTATATTGTAGTCTGCCCGTGAAGGTACTTTATACATTACCACGACGACTTTTAAGAGTCAATTTGGGTTTTGGTGTCATGTAGTCCTAGTATCAATTTAACGGAATGCATCATCTCTATATTATTGTCTCCTTAACTAAATGCTTCTCAGTTTATAAGTGATTATATCACTTTTAGCAGGTTCTCGCTGGGACTTCATACATGTAAGTGTACGTAATGCCTACCACAACCTTGTTTAAGAAATATACACCGAAATGCATTTCAGAAAAGAAACAAGTTTTTTTTTCTTTTTGTTCATGTAAACTGCGTTCAGTGCAAAGAGGTTTTAGAATTCTGTACATTTTTTCTCCTCATGAACTATAGCTATTATCACTTGATGAATTGATTGAGTCGTCTCTAATCGTTTCACCTTTTATGGTTTTTCTTCGTCATTTCTTTTTGTCTCCTGTTTCCACTTAAAAATCAAACTAGAAAAGCAATAAAGCTTAAATTGTTTTAACCAGCGTTTACATATCACTCTTTTTGTTCTAATTTCAACTTCTATGAAAATAATATACATATTCTTTAACACTGACAATAGTGGTCTACTAAATCCAAAAACACATATTAAATTAAGCTAGTGCCAATTAATTGCAACAGTATGTTGAAGTGTGACCTGTGCTAAGAACAATAATTCTATTATATGATAATATAATAAAATGAGTATTCACACGCGAAGTACTCTGACGTGTAATCATATGCACGAGATAAATATATGATACCTCCATCGTCAGTGTGTTACATATTACATTTTAATGGTTGAGCCTAGTAGTCTTTAATTAAGGCCTATCACGATTAGTTAAAGCAACGTGAATCACGACTGGGACTCTCATACACATACTTGATAGCACGAATGACAAACCTTTTTCAATTTTCTACAACACTCAGGAGACAATACTTACAATGGTTTCTATAAGAAATGTACTTACTTGGGATTGCAAAGATAAAAACGATGAATATGAAATTCCATTTTTAAGCGCAAAAGAGAATGTCTTATTCGACATATATAACATATCAGAGACGACCTCGCTCCGGCTTACT
This sequence comes from Stichopus chloronotus, assembly GCA_021234535.1. Classification (NCBI taxonomy): domain Eukaryota; kingdom Metazoa; phylum Echinodermata; class Holothuroidea; order Aspidochirotida; family Stichopodidae; genus Stichopus; species Stichopus chloronotus. The sequence goes on along the minus strand of CM037850.1, from coordinate 16,008,653 downwards.
ATTAATTGAAATGTTCATTATCTTTCAAAGACAAGACCAGTGTATAATGAATATCAGACACAATGAGAGATCCTAAAAGCAAACAAAACCTTATGGATCACATCCTGTGATAATTGAGCTCTTCTGTGGTCACGGAGGTGCTTTTTAATTAATTTCAGATTAACGTTATTTAATTGATGGAGAACCCATCAGTTAATTTTTTCTGTGCGTTTTTAAGCTTAATGGACCTTTTGTTGGGGAACACAAAAAGTTCCATTGTCCAGAGCTAAACTCCCATTAAACAATATTGCAATCTCCATGGCAATTTGATCCGACATTCTTTGCAGAGCGAATGACAAACTATTATTTGCTTTGAAAAGATAATGGTAGCAACGTATCTTACCTCAACTTAATCTGTTGGTTTTCCTAAGATATCCCTCGTGCAACAGTACTCCCCTGAAAATAAAATGGCATCGTCCTGGTGACAACACTTGCTGCAACCCATTGTCGTCTGGGAGTCTCCTACAGAACTGTGTGGCGGTAAAGCTACATCCTAACAAAATGTAATGTAGTGCAATTGATGAATGTTATCTCTTAAATTTTAATAATTTCGTAATGCTCCATCCCAGGATTGTGACTTTTAAAATGTTAAAATATAGTGGCATTCCAGGTGAAAGTCTCGTCAGTGCTGGCGTGGCTACGTTATACGCTGTTGGTACGGCGGACAGAAGGTGTGATGTAAGCAGATGATGGGTACGCCTATGAAGTGCAATTGCAGTGGTAGTAGTGGTAGAATCGATGACGAATAATGCGACTTTACGGATAGTGAGGTAGAGGCGAACAAGCTACTTAAACTTTTTAATTATTCACCATTCATGCTCTCACGAGCATCGGATCGGAAATGTAGCGCCAGGCCAACGTTGACCATTTTAGCTGACGGCGTTGGTACTGAGCTGTTCACCTATACTACCAACGATGCTTGTTGCCACCCTCTCACAGAGCTGTACGTGCGCTCTTTTGCATACATGTGTCTCTTAAAAGTGTTAAAATGAGTTTACTTTTATATAGTTTGATATAGTGACCGACTTTTGCAATATACGAATTGATTTAGATTGTTCATCACTAGAATCACAACATTAAACTGAAGCGTTAAAGTTTACCATTATAAAAGCAGTTACACTGATCAGCGGATGATACTATGCCAAGGACCAATATAACATAGCTATTACATTTGAATTGCTTTACAGCTGTGATGGTGACAGTTTTAATGAAGTTGACAGAAGAGTCAATTTATTTCATCATTTTTCAATTTCATTTTTACAAATTACTTTCTTTCATTCCTGAAATACATTCCTGAAATACAGTACAGATACTGAAATATTTTGACGTTACTCTGTAAAAGAAAAAAAAAGTTTAAATAACACCAACCAGGAAGCTTTTAAATGTCATGTTAAGACTTGGTGGCATTCGATCAGTGAACCCTTGCTTGAAATCTCAGCGAAGCCTGTCTTCAAATTATCAGGAACAGTTATTTATATTCTTTAAAGATTTAGGTAATGTGTATTAAGAAAAGCATTGTTCGTTGCCATGGAACAAATGACAGAAATATCTGAAAAATGCACATCTCCTTCTACCGACAAGGTATATTTCAAGTAGGATGAGCTTGCAGTTACAAATTTCATGAAATGTTCCTTCAAACATTTCGTAACGATTCAGGGGTAGATACAGGATTTTTTTTTTTAAAGCGGTCCAACATAACAAATCATATTTTGTACTGTACAAGAGAAGCGTCACTATCAGGTGGTGGGGCGGAGGGCGACGTTTGAAAACTCTTGGTTTTACAGCTCCCCACCTCGATAGTTCGGAAAGGGTCCTTTTTCGAACGTTTTAAGCTACATGTAATCAGCTTTGAAAAAGAGACGTCAGGTTTGAAATTTCTCAACAAATAAGAAAGTCAGTGTATGAAAATTAATAATACATATCTGATTGAGATGATACAAGAATCCCGAGGAATTACGCATCTTCTTTCATTCATTCTTTGGCCCTTAATTTTTCGTTGGGCCTTACCGATAAGGCTCAGCCTCCAACCTTTTCCTCCCATGTTGGTTTTAGGATTAGCAGCCAATAAATCGCAGACATCAGCGAGATAGTATAAGGTGTGAATGAGAAGAGGCAGTCTTTCGGTGGTCTTAAAGTGCTACATTTCCATTTCAATAACAGCTCTCTGGTTTCACAAGCACGAAATGCCTAATTGAATGTAGATGTTCAAAAGATTTTGATAATCGCTGAACTGAGAATTTTGCGCCGTCAAACCCTTGCTAGGAACACTAGTGCAAAAAGTGTCAACAGTATTTCTCGGTCTTACAACACACATTTTTACCACTCACATCAAACCCATCCTTTCAAATTGGTATTTCACAAATTAGAAAGATTCCATAGGCAAACTCGTTATGCTTAGGTGACAGAGCGGTAAACAATTATCATGTATTATGTTAATTTTTCTTGTTGGAGAATTCCATTACGATATTGCTAAGGTAGCTTTGCAAATATTAAGCAATAAGTTCATCAAAAGTTTGGATTGGAGGACAAATCGTTTGTAGTTTATTAATCTGGAAATTAAAGTCGATTGGCATAAAGAGGTGTTTTCTAAAATTCTAATAATATCACTTGGACAAATTACGATTGAAATACTTATTCTACAAACATGGTCTTTTGAGATACATGCTGTTTAAAGGTAGCATACATGTCATGTGGTCACTACTTACTTTGGACTTCACATGTAATGAATTTTTCGCAACATTATGAATATATATCGATAAGCCAGTTCAGAATTGTAACTGCGCATGTGCGATCTATGGAGGCAATAGTTCAAATAGGGGTACTGAACACAGTAACCAGTCATTGTGCTGTGATACAGCCTGTTACGTATTTATTTTCTTAGAAATCTCTTCGCATTTGCTTAAGTTCATTGAGTTCTTGGATGAACTGAGAAACACTGATACAGTTAGTTCTGGATGCATGCCTAAGATTTCTAGCAACCTGACGTTAGACCTTGGCCTCGTTACGAAACTAGAGCCCCTTTTTTTTACCAAACACAGAGAGTCTAATCACCCTAACTGAAAAAAATCCAAAATGCTTGCACAATTAGTTAGTAGTGTCGTATGTTCGTGAAGTCCACAACTGGCTACCCCAAATTGCGCTAATTCATAACTAGCCCTTGGACAGGGCTGTGCGTTTCGTTACATGGCCTAAGATCATTACACTCCACATCACTGTCCTTGCGCCGCTAACGCAAACCATTAACCCATTAGCCCACCCTATCCTTGTTTACTTATGCCCCGGTCACACTATAGCAAATCTCGTACTGCGACTGCTTCCAACTGGGTCATTATGAAAATGTTTGCTACATCTCCGCACGGAGTGCGTCGAGTTGCATTGAGTTTGCGACGAGTTGCAGACAAGTCGCTAGTTCCTTCATGTGCTCCGGTGCGTACCGGAGCACATGAAGCAACTGCTTTCAGCTAGAAATAGCCTTGCAACTGGTTGCAGTCTGCTCGCCGATGTGCTGCAAACAACGCTTATCACCGAGCATTCCCAGCACGATCTGCGTCTAAACTAGCAACTATACGACAGATTACAACAGTCTCATACTGTGCGACGCCATGCTGCGTCGTACGTCGCTGTACTGCGAACTTCCGCCAACAAGCACAGTACGGAGAACATCTTTACCTCCCTAAAAACTGGTCCAAACGCCGCCTACATGCGAATGTGCTGCGAACTTACTGCGAACATGCGCAACACAACTGTAGAAGCTGCTGCAAACTAGTTTTTCTCCCGTTCCCCCCAACGTATTCTCTAACTCACCTGATTGAAACCGCCTGCAAACAAGTTTTTACACGTTTGCAGCACAACGCAGCACGACGACTGCATAGACGGATTTCAACTATTCATACAACAGTCACCATTTCATTGGCTGCTTCCAGTAGCGGTGCGGTTTTTATGCACTTGTGTTTATGTCTGATTGCAAACATGCGCCGATAGTAGCAGTACATCGCAAAACGTTCACAGTAGATTGCCGAACAGTCTGCATACGTTGCATTGCATGCCCGTCGCAGCTAAGGCTCCGACCCTGTTGCCGCGCATTCGCAGTCGTTCGCCGATTGACGAAACACAGCCCAGCACGTTTTGCAAATAGTTGCACGTTCTGGTTTGCAGAAAATTCGCAGTACATTGCAGCAGAGCCATATATAGACCTATTTTGCTCACTTGTGACGTCACAAAATGCCAGTTGGCAAACTCTCTTTATATAGGCTAATAATAATGACTAGAAATTTGAATTTGCATGGCAAAATTTGACATAGCCACGATCGGCCAGAGACAGGCTTGAAATAAAAACTGAAGTTGGGTAAATCGCTCTAATGATGCTTGCGGATAATTCTTAGTATAGTCCAAGAACCAGCTATAATCAGCCTATCCACTTCAGGTAGAGATGTCAAACATCGTAGAGGACATTGATAACTTCCAAAAGCATTCAAGTGATAAATTACGTGAACGAAATCATTTTTGTTACCCCACGTCCAATGTTTTGTGAGAAAAAAAAATGCCCGGTTATGATTTTGTGGTGATTTTGAAAGTCCTAAACCGCTCAGGATATTGCCATATGATTCATTGTTATGATTGTCATATGACTTAAGGTCAAGCTTGTTTGTGTGGTATCAATAAGCACTTGACCTACTTATGACTATTAACGACCTTTCGCCATGATTATAACCGCAAACCAATCAAATTAAAAGTCACATGAACAGTCAAACTTTACAATCAGATGTTCAAGACTAAGCCTCTAATTAACAAAAGACAAGATAACGTGCAGAAAAATGTTATTACTAAGTGATTCTCATATAAATTTAGACCTTTGTAACCAAAATTGAGTTTTTTAACTAGTGTCTGTGGGTAACAGAAACTATTCTTGTATAATTTTTTCAAGCACACTACCGGTATGTAAGCGTAAGGGGAAAAAAATGGTCCATTCCAGCAAGACAGTCAAGATTGCAATAAAACTTTATGACATAACCCACTTTTGTCTTCTGACTTGGGCCCTAGAATTTTTTCGTGCACTAGGTTAGGCCCAGCAGTTGACCAGGTAACATCATTCTTGTCATATGATTTTCAAGGTCGCTGTATGTTTAGGCGTCTTACAGAAAAAGTCTGAAAAGGGAAGTGGTGGCCGGATGGTTGACCTCCTCCCTAACCATACGCAGACATGATCTCACTCTGCACTTATATATATGGTATATGAGACTTTTTTTTATTTTCCCAGTTTGAATGATGATTGAAAATTCATGAAAATTTCAGAGCGAAAAATTGTGAGCCTACTGACGGTATTTAGCTATACTAATCGCTTCGGTGCCTTACTCTTTCATGGGCAGAACCATTTCACAAGCCCCTTTCTTTAAGATGATTGGGTACTCTACTTTTATATTTTACGTTTGAACTTGCTTTGATTTTTGCTGTTGATGGTTCGTCAACTTATACGTTCACTTTTCTTGTTATGTGTATATGTCTCTTTTTTGGACCTAATCTGTGCTTAAATGTCTTACTGCTCTACGACAGATTTCAATTTCCCTTGTAAAGCTAGTGAAGTTGTCTTGTGTTATTTTCTTTGAAAGTTAGCCTAAGCCTACTTTGCATGGGCGGTCTACTCATGCATTGCATATGCAAGAATGAAGTAGCATATATTAGATACAGCAGATACACCAGCACACATGTACAGGTTTAGGGAGAAATGGAAAATGAGGTATTTTTTTTTAATTCTTCTCTCACTTTCTGGTTGATGTTCAGTAGGCTAATCAAACACAAACTCAGCTATAACGTCTAGGACTAGCAGTATGCGTAGGATCTACTCGCTTACGAATTAGGCTTATGAATCAAACAAAAGCAGTTTACGCTAAGAAAAATTCACTGGAATACATCCAAAAATGTTTGAGGTCTCAATAAACAGTGGTTTTGATAACCCTAGGTGAACTTTCAACGACATCTCCACGAAAAGTTACTCCGCGCGACGATCGATAAAGCTATTTTACACTAATGTTAATAGATGTACGTATATTCACAACACGTACTGTATTAACGTTGCGCTCTAGCACGAAATGCACAGTGTAAGTACGGAGGAAACTTTTCGCAGTTTCTTTGGTCGCGAGCCTGGCCATATCGGGCTAGCTTCAGTAAGCTGTGGCAAATCTGCTATAATTGGATTGGGGTGGGGCTAAGTGCTCCAAATTGGATTTTTTACTACGAAAACAAGGGTACAACGCCTTGACTGATTGAAAATAAAGAAACATGTTTTTAAACTTTTGGAATAAAATCTATCGATTAGATATTGTATTACGTTTTTAATTTAATATCTCAATGCCGCCTTAAACATACACCAATATTTAACACAAAAATAATAAAAATAGTAAATAATGTACCTTCTTCGGGACGATACCATATAAAAATCTTTGATATATAATGCGGACTAGACAGGGTTACAAATGACTCTAGTCAAAAGGACGTAATGTGTGCCCACGTGATCAACATAGTGAAAGTGACGTTGTTCTAGTCATGTCTTATCTATTTACGAGTTCATTTGTGCTCTATTACTCCACGATGAATCCTTTTCAGGAAGCTACCAAACCTAGACTGCGAATGTAATTTATTTGTAATCTTTCTATAAAATTCATAGACAATCTTCCCCTGTGTGAAATTTCGAGAAGTTTCATAGAGCCAGAATCTTGATTTATGGCTTGATTGCTGAAACATAACACTTGTATTGGTGCTTTATTTCCTTCGCTCACGAACATTTACGGTTATTATGATGAATAGTGGGGGCGTGGCGACCGGAACTGTACATGAGATTGTGTACTAATCCGCATGTCCGCCGACTGTGTGGTTAACGGATCTATTTTTTCTGCAAGGGTACGAATCTTGTGTCAACCGGCGCTGAAAACCCGAAGGACGATTCCAGAGACGTAGCCTGTTAGGCTACGTAATAATACACGGTTCTTATAAAGCGCAAAACACACTGAAGTCCCTTTGCGCTGAGAAAAGAAATGAAAAATATGAAAGTCATAGACTGGAGAAAAGGTAAGATTTAAGTAAGGTCTTGAAATTTGCGAGTGTTCTTGCTTCGTTAACTGTAACAGGGAGGTCATTCCAGAGACAAGCAGCAGAGTATTGGAAAGAACGGTGACCGTAATATTTAGTACAAACTGGAGGAGAAGAGAGTAACAATTTAGAACTGGAGCGAAGGCAACGGGTAGGAGTGTAATTTTGGACAAGATCTTGTAGGTAAACAGGTGCAGATTTGTGTAAACATTTAAATGTCAGCAAGAGAACTTTGTATTTAATCCGATCAGCAACAGGAAGCCAGTGAAGGCTACGGAGGACTGGAGTTATATGATCGTTAGGTTTAGTAAGTGTAACTAATCTAGCAGCTGAGTTCTGTATATGTTGTAATTTCTTGAGACGAGAATCTGAAAGACCATAGAGTAAGCTGTTGCAGTTATCGAGTCTTGAAGACACAAAAGCATGAACAAGAGTCTCAGTGGTCCTTAGATCAAGGTGTTTTCTGATTTTTCCAATTTAATGGAGCGCCAGAGATGAAGCTCTGCAAACATTGTTAACATGTAGATCCATTGTGAGGTGACGATCAAAAACTACACCCAAGTTTCTGGCATGTTGAACAGGTTCAATGTGAGCAGATGCAATCTGGAATGACTGAATGGAAGATACGGAACGAAATTTTGAAGAAATGTGAATAAGCTCTGTTTTGTTGTCATTATATACGGCTCTGCATCGCAGTACAACGCAGCCAAGTTGCAGTACTGTCTGTGTCACACTCCCGTCCCGACTGTAGACGGCACTAGTTGCAAGCAGTTGCATGCCATTTGCAATTCCATGAGTTGCAGTACAGTCGCAGACACGTTTTATTCGTAGTGTGACAGAGACATTACGTTCACAAACACTTACGTTTTATTATCAAACTTTGCTGTCTTGGTTACCGCATTCACCTTTCTGCATAATCTTTTTACCAAAATATCATAAGGAAATGGATGAATTTTGAAACGAAAAACTGAACGTAACTGTAAGTATGCGACTGCATGCCATATTTGCAAGCCTAACTTAAGCATAGGGCCTAGGCTAGGCAAAACGTTAGGAGGTCACGGTTGTTCGAAAAAGCTCCTTTGTAACAAGCGAATTTTCACTATTTTACGGTTGGTTTGACTTTCATTCTGTAATTTCACAGCACATTAATATAATTTAAGCTAAAGGCAAAATTTGTTGACTTTTTCGTAATTCATAGGTACGCGATATCTCACTCGCGAATTTACAGCACACACACAATGCACACATAGCATAAACTTTTTGCCCTCTTCATATCTGTCAGACCTCTCTCCATGGTGTCACAACCGTTTAGTATTAGCGGTATTGGGAGTCAGCCCTCTAGCTTACTATATCATTCTCTGTGACACAATCGCGGTCAGTTTATATCCTAATCGACCCCCTTGAGGTTTCAAACGTTACTTCAGCTACTCCGCTTTCTCCACCACAATTCTTTGAAACCTGGGGTCTCCGTTCATCATTTTATATTGTACTAACTTGTAATATTGGTAGAGGGTGCAAGCGAAACAGTGTGCGCGCATGCCATGAGTATGCCACGTAAATAAGTATCTGCACGGTTTGCTTTCAACGCGACATACGCAGGCAATACCCTCTTGACTTTTGACCTATAATGCATCGTTGTAATTCTGAACTGGCCTATTTTATCATAATAGCCAGTTTGTAACACATCGCATCACATGGGTTGGAAGAACAATGGTAAATAGATAGTTGTCTACCTACATTACTAAATCATGAATTACTAAATAACAAAGGTAAAACAAATGACAGTATCTAATCACTTTTTGAGTCCTTCTGTCTTCTACATTCTACTTTTAACGATACTGGATATCATTCAAACAAACACAACTTAAAATATTAAAGCTTTGCCATGTCTTTTATACCTTCTTTTATACCTTCTTGTAACATTTTTAAGCACAAATAAGTAATCATAATACATTTAAACAAAAAGGTGGAAAGTTATTTGTGAAGGAATATAATTCGGAGCACTATACAATTTCTTCACGTAACTGATTTGTTAGTGGGCTGCAATGAACAAGATTACAGGGTTTCTCTCCTAAAGTAATCCTTCTGGACTCCCAAAGATAGCTTCCTTAATACCAGGACAGGCATTACTGTTCATTCTATTTCTATTTTATATTTCTTAAACAACAGGTTAACGATAACAAACAGATGAACAAAAACTGTATATAGTCGGTAGTCATTACTATTAACAGTACCCAAAGTATGCACCCATGCACACACTTCCTTTTATTCCCCTTAGAAATTCCCATGTGGTCCAAATACCCAGTCATAGTATAGAAACCTCTTATGGAAATAAATGTGTACCAACAGGAATGTATGGGACCCCATTAATTTCATTAGCCCTATGGGACTACAACATAATACAATGACGCAATTTTAATGTATTTCAGTACTATATATTCACTATACCTAAAAGACCCTTGAAGGTTTTTCCAAGTCTCCACCTGCGGCAACAAATGAAAACGCAGACTTTATTGTAAACGATATTAACCAAGTTTTATGTTTACCGAACACCGAGCGCGGCATTTGTCTATTAGGATGTGAAATAGCCTAGCATTTATGTCATTTGTATACCATACGCTCCATTTTACTATTTTACATGATAGGATAACTAGCCTTCTCAAGGAATTTTATGCAGTGACGAACTGTGCGATGACCACGACCACAACAATAGCATACGCAATTAAGAAGCCCATAAGAACCAGTCTGTCCATGACCAGACCCAAAGTTTGGGTTTCCAGTGTTCTCTGCAAAAACAAATTATTAACAACGTTAGCCAGAGAATTCTTTTTTACCGTTGAATGGCAATTGCCACAAGTCAGCTTTCTTTACAACAAAACAATTGGCATTTATGTATTGGAATATTTTCCACATTAATGTTGAGTATTAAAGTAAAAACACACGGAAGTATGGTGGTTAAAATCAAACCAGTTCCCACAAAAAGAGAACACTTTTTGTAAATTAAGATGGTTGCTCTTATTCTTGTTATTGTTTTGAGAACTTTTGTATTCGAAAAGCAATTTGAACTTGTTAAGTCATTTACAATATGTGTCCCACTGGACAGTAAAGAAGGCAAACAGTTTAGAAGAGATTCTTCTTAGCCCAAAATGTATTTACTACTTTACAACAATATACTTTACAACAATATAATTACTGCAATGGCTCTGCCATTAAATCTCGAACTATGACTTCTAGTCTATTTCGACAATATAACTTTCATTGCATTTATTATATACATTTATTATATACATTTCCTTGACCTGTTTTGCGATTTACTGCAAACTCTGGTAAACTTCACAATAGAGAAATGCAAGTTAGAAGAAATGAACAGTAGATAAACTTTTATAGATATTGCTACTCACATAATGATAACCTTTTGATTAAGGTAAATCCTAGGCACTTAGGACTGTTTGAAAACCTAATACTACTCATTCAAAATCACATAATATGTATAAATCCTTTACCTTTTCGATAAAGGGGATGCATCCTTCCTCACTGCCAGAAGGTCTACGAATCGGTTTTACCTTCGTTGTAGCCAGTATCTCACATTTCGTGTTGCAAGTCACTTCCTCGGTTTTGTGTTGCTCTGTTACTTTTACACTATCTTCTGTAATGGATTCTTTCCCTGTAGGTAGGTATCCACAACAATCTTGGTAATAATTCCACGACCAACCTTCTGATTCCTGGACGTTTTATGATAGTCATACGGCTGTCACCATAGGTGAGGTTGATGTTAAACAGAGAGAATGGCACCGAAAGACAGGAAAGCAAGAAAGTATAATTCAGGTAGGTCGAGATTATCGGAGCGTTCTTCCTCGTTGTTGGAAGTATATTGCTACATAACAATTGAAACACGGTCAAACCAAGGACCATCGAGACACCAGGCCCTATCCTCTCACCGCTTGTCTGGTGGAGCTAAGAATGTGACGAAGGACATCAGACATAAACTAGTCGACGGCATGATGATTGTGGAGATGTAGTAGTTGGGACTTCTCTTCAGCTCGATAAGAAAATAAGCGACCTGGACTTCTACTTCCTTATCGTTTAGGGTAAGACTTACTGGGAAAGAAGACTCATACATCCACTCGTTGCTTACAATGTTTGTTGGCACAACAGGCTCTGAAGTTGTAAAATTTAGAACTCCTGTATCCAGGTTTTCTGGACCAAAATTCAGGCTGCAGAACTGCGTCTCGAATGGGAACTTCTTAATACCAGAAAATACAGCGTAAAATTAACATCATGAAAGGAATAACTAAATTTACAGAAGTAATGTATTTATACGGTAACAGATCTAAGTTATCTCATGACAGACAATATTAGTATAAATATTCTCTTTTCAAAAAGAAGAAAATGGGATTTATATCAGTATATTGAATACCCTGATAAGATAACACCAACGCGAATATTTATGAAAGTATTAAAGGTGAACAACTTACACCGTATTATGAATATGTTCGATTCTATGTGAATTAAACAATTAAGTAATTAGTCTTAGTTGTATTAAATTTCTATCTGCAAATGTCACATTGGGATTGACCTGATATTTATTTAAAAAATGCCAAAATAGTATAAGGATTCATTTCACACAAACCACGCGTCACAGAAATATTCCTCAGAAACCCACATTCTCTCATAAATGATTATTATTTATGTTAATTGCTCCTTCTGCATTTTAATTACACGTGATAACATGAGAAAATATTGGTTAGCGCCCCTACTTCATAGGACATAGCGTCGTCTGTACAAACGGAGTTCCGTATGTCACAAAGCCGTCAGAAGCTAGGTTGAAAGTTCCTGTATTATCGGTGACCACTTGCAAATTTTCAAACCTCACTCTGTTAAGGTACACGTATATGAAAACAAATACAGGTATGAGAACATCTGGAGATGTGTCAACAATTGCCAAGCGAAAACGATAAAAATATATTCACTATCAGTGCAAAAGTACACTCCAACCGGAAACTGATTCCTACTTTTTATCCACCTGCATCATCTTATTTCGTGGTATTTTCTGATACCTAGGTTTCCTATGCATGATCATTTACCAAAAAGATAAAATGTAATGTTCCAAAAATGTTATAGAAAATAATCACAGAGACGGTTATACTTCTTACAAAATGAAGTCCGGTCATGTATACTTAATACGATAGATGTGATTGGATTGGTTTGAAAAAGACTACAAACAAAATGGTATGCCTACATATATCTCAGAAGCATTTTGTATTCCTGCAACTTACCCCTTTATTATCACTATTTGCGGTGTCCATATTTCATCAAAGTACATCATGACTCGACTGATCCCATCAAAGTCACTGGGATTCCAAGTAAGCCTTTCATCTTTCCAAACCTAAAAGCAAAATGTATATCTCTTTTAACTTACCATATCTGACGCATTTGAAGTAATGGTCTGAGTGATCATAACTTGACTAATGTCTATGCTTTCTGAGTTTGACATCGTCTTTATTCATCTCTAAATGATTGTATCGTAAACCCCTTTTTAAAAAGTCATCAATTATTGAAATCTCTTATTATTAATCTCTGAATCAAGCATCTGAATGAGAAAGAAAATCAATAAGTTCGCAACACTCACCACTTGTATGTAGGAGGCAAGAGTTATGGTTTGGTCTTTCTCAATCTGAAAATACAAAACGAAATCGAAACACTCCAAGTTTAGTTGACTGGTCACACTACTCTTAGAGAATATGAGAAGTAACTGGTGCTTGTGTCAGCGGGAGTTTAGATAGTTAGCCACGGACATCTTTACAAGTATTAATTGAACAAAGTTCAACATTTTAACTTTTTCAGTTTAACGTCACGTCTCGACTCATATAATTCCCATTGCTTTTCTCGAGGAGTTAACGTGCTGATCCACTCATACAAAAGACTTTACAATATATCAAAGCAATTAAGTAATCAGTGATCGGCCATATGTTATGTACTAATATGTACAGTAATAGTCTGTTTTCTCTCGACCCTTCCAAAGTTACCTATCAGATGTTCCATATTTCAAATACTAAATACTTGCAAGGTTTACCAAAGCGTAGATCTGAGATTTAATAGTTACATCCGGGACATCGCTAGAGTTCAGGACTGGCCTTACCCGTGAAGAAAAATTTGGCTGTTGCAACAAATAATCCCGAATCCTCCCTTCGGCATTATTAGGATGCCTCGCAAAAACAACTATATTGTAAAAAGAAATCAGAGGAATGAACTACATTGTAAACCGTCATTTAAGGAACTTCATGACTTGTCAAGACGACTTCTTCAAAGTGTCAATGAGCTTTTCTTGGCATGATATAATCGTTCCCGGATTTAACGTAGGTCTAAGCCATCTCATCACTAGTTTTGTCCCAGGCTGATAACAATATTCCTGCTCTTAAAATATGATAGCTTATAACGTCTTGTAAGTTCTCTCTCTTGAACTTCTTTAATTCACTTATATGTAATATTCTGATGTAGGGAATATAAAAAAAAACACTTGGTTTTCTTTTCTTTCTTTCTTTTTTTGGTCATGTGCATAATGTCCATTGAAAAAAAAAACTTAATATTACTGCAGGACTTTTTTCAATAACTCTAGCTAACAAATTGTGATTTGATTCCGCCCTTTTTGTTTGTGTTACCTTTCTACTCCTTTATTGTTATTCATTTTTTCGTATTATGTTTGTACTTGGTCAGTATCAGACTAGAAGGCATATAGATAAGGTTGGCTAATTTTTCCCGTTGACAAATTGTTGTTTTCCCCGTTGTCCAAATAAATATTGGAATAGAATAACAGCAACACCTAGATGGATCATGTAAACAATTTAATTTACGTATATAAATTCGTGGTTTCTTAAGAGTGATAGTACTTACTCGGTTTTTGCAAGAATGAAGACGATAATATTACGTTCCATCTCTGAGGGCGCCAAAAGAATATCCACGTCCACACATTCAAGGAATATATGATATCACAGACTAACCGCCTTCAGCGCACCATCAATTTGAACACTCATAGTTTGAACCTTTGAACGTTCTGAGCCAAGTGTAGTGTATAATGAGTATGAGACACTTGTAAACGTCTCATCGACTCATTCTGTGGTAATTGTGCTTCCACGTGGTCATCGAGTTATTCTTAATTAATTCCTTACTAACGTCATTCAGTATTGATCGGGAATCCATCAGTTGATTTTTTTTAAACTTAGCTTAAAGGAATCTCTTTTAGGAAACACAAAATTTGATCCTCCAGACCCTCACTAAACAATGTTAACCTGTCCATGGGAGCTGCGATCCGACATTCTTTCGGGAACAAATGACTGAGTAGAATTTATTTCTAGCAAAATGCAATTCATCACATTTTGATACATACAGAAAAGAAAAATCTTTATTGATGCTCACGAACAGTGAGTGCCGGTAAGATTGAAAACTAGGAATTAGCTTTATTTTAATATTTTCATGTAGGAAAATTTAATGGTACTACTTCTGCCAAGAGTGCGGTGACAAGCTGTTATATTGGTAAGTTACAGTCCTCCTTTCTAAGTGGGGCAACCCATTCATGGAAAATGATTCACTAAGAATCCAAAATGTAACTAAATAAGATCCAAAACAAGTCATGAAAAATCAGACTTGTAATTATCTCTAAACCTGCACAGAATTATATTGTTGCTGTAACAGTGATGCATGGTTGTACACGGGACAAGAGAATGAAACTAGTTTGATATTGCGATTTTTACAAACGTTTTTGTTAATCCGGAAAATAAAATGACAAATGATAAAATATTTGGAAGTTACTCTGTTTGATTCCAATAGAGAAAATGTCTCTTTGAACAGCACAAGCCACAAAGCTTTCAAATGTCATACTTGCAAATGTGGTGCATTCAGTAAATCCTTGTCTATGTAACACATTTCTAAAGATGTGTGGTAAATATGTCATAAAGATGTGAATAATTTAAGTTACTTAAAGAGGCTATGACATGTAGACTAAAAGTTAGTGGAAACTTTTGTTGTAAATATTTGAACAAATGGAATATCCAAAACTGCCTTTGAGAAATTTTTGAATGTTTTTCAATCAATGTTTCAAGTTTTGAAGATGAGAGCTCTTTAAAAAAAAAAACAAAAACCTTTGCTACTAGGCAGTCTATGACGTCATATTAGGAACCCGTTCATGCACCAGCTATCAATCCACAATAATTGAAAATGCTTCTACGTGCACATCGATTGATTTGCTTTAAACTTACACACAATCATTCTGTTGGTCTGGGCCATTTGGGGTGTCCAGGAGGTTTTGTTCTAATAATTATAATACCTAGCCAAATTAGAATTATAATTATCATTCTACAAATATGTTCCTTCTAGAAACATGCTGATTAAAGGTAACACAAATGTCATGTGATCACTGCAGCAACAAAAGTCAACATAGACTTTAAATTCAATGTAGATCCCTTACTATGGGATAACCTAAACATATAGAGTTTATATGTTTATATCGTGTATTGATATAAGTTAAAGGATAATAGTCAATTTGTAACAGCACATCAGATTAAATAGCACTATTTGTAAACTATGACGGAATGGGTTGTAATAGCAGTGGTAAATAGACAAGAATCTACTTATACTACTAAATAACAAATTGCTAAATAATTAGTGCATACGAACTGACCTCATCTAACTGTTTCTTCAAGCTCTTCTGTGTTCTGTATACAGCACATCCTACTTACAACGATAGTGATACTTTCAAAGCAAATAAAACTGATAATATAGAAGCTAGTATATCAAGAACAGTATTTGTTAACAAAACAACATACATTTCTATTAGACATTTTAAAAGTCAAACAAGTTAACATAATACCTTACAACAACAATGTGAAACTAATTTTTGAAGGATATAACCCCGAAGTACTTTATAATTTCTTCACCTATAGCTGATTTACTAACATGGTGCAAAGAACGGATTACACGCAGGGTTTCACATCAGTCTTCCGCGCAGTCCAATGATACCTTCCTTAATACCAGGATAGACATTGTACATTACTAATTCCTTACAGAACAGACAAACAGTAACATACATATTCGCGGAAATTATATAACTTAGTCAAGATCAACGGTAACTCATATATGTATAGTATTTGCCGGTAGCTCTAGTTCCAGGGATAGTCTCATTTCGATTCATTACATTGGTGAAGAGAGATTCTACATTTAAATGCGACAGGCCATAAAAACATACACATACTGTAACTACATCATTAAATGCGAGAAAATGTATTTCATAGACTTTAATTTTCAGTGAAAACTAATCCTGATTATCGCTTCTTTGGAAATGTTATTGATCTCAGACGAAGATATGAGCGCCTGATTTTGTTTCATCTCAATGGGGAATAACGTTGCTACTGTGGAGAGCAGAATTAATTTATTAATTACATACCAATTTCACATTTTATTTGGTGTTGTGATGATGTTCGTTCTGGCTGTTTTTTGTTCATTGACAGGTGTCAAATGATAAATATTGCAACTTAAATTGCATGTATTAATATGCATCTGTACTATTAAATAATACTTGTGACGACTTTAATCTCATTTTTAAATCAATGCTTGTTTGCAATGATATGTGCAGCTCAATGGACGCTACTCATTTTTTTTTATTCTCATTTTTCTGTCAAAGCACTCGATATGTGTAATCCTAGTTTCAAACCTGTTGTGTTACATCCATC
Source organism: Stichopus chloronotus (assembly GCA_021234535.1). Lineage (NCBI taxonomy): Eukaryota > Metazoa > Echinodermata > Holothuroidea > Aspidochirotida > Stichopodidae > Stichopus > Stichopus chloronotus. Next base: position 15,991,809 of record CM037850.1, on the reverse strand, counting down.
AAGCAGTGATCTGTTCTTTCTTATTTGTTGCATGAAAAAAGTTGCACGAATTTTGTAGTACATTCAAGTTTCAATTCCACTAAGCTTCCACCGATTAGTTATAACTTATGTCATCGCAGGGTCCAGACCATTGCTACGTAGAGGATTTTTTTTTTCGTGCACAAGGATAACTGTACTTCATTGTAACGTACCTTATATATATACATGACGACGTTACTATATCTTATTTGCTGCATAAATAAGAATTAATTACATGAAAGGGAACAAACTCACCCATGAAACCTGTATTCCGAGAAAGACAAACTGAAAGGTTGATTGGAAGACTTTTCCAACAATATTTCAATGAATTCCAATAAAATACAGCCGATTAGCAGAACATCTTGCTGAGACGTAAGCACAACAGAGTAAATGATTTTCGATAAATAGCCTGCCACTGATTTTTGATAAATGGCCTGCCACTGATATTTGGTAAATTGTCTGCCAATGTTGTTTGATAAATGGTCTGATTTTTTGTTATTATTTTTCTAGCTTTTGCACTTCATACGTGTCTTCTTTGACTACATCTTCATGAGTTTATTTGAGTAATCTATGCAAGAGGAGAAATATTAAGAAATATGACAACTAACTTTACAACAGTTTGCATTAAATATATGTGTTACATGATGAAAATCCAACTAGACCGGTATAACATTACACTGAAAGTAAAATGTGTTAGTAGGTAATGAATGGTTCTTTAAATTTCATCAAAGATAACATTGAATTTCAATAGCTGAGGTCGCCATGCAAACGCTGCCAATTTCGTTGCGACAATAACACCAAACGCTATCAAGAAGCACAAGAAGAACAGCCTGTCGAGAATTAGACCTAAAGCCCTGGTTTCAAGCTTCATCTGGGAACTCTGATTGAAGGAAGAATAGAACATACAGTGTAAATTGATATAATAATGATGGTAATGATATATAACACAAGTAAGTTAATAACTTAATCCATATCAGTATATCAAGTGAACTAGGAATATCGGGAACAAACTAAGTTAAAACACTAACGACTAGTCCGTTCCCATGTGAAGTTATTCAAACACTAACGTTATGTCGAAAAGAACTAACTGATAGAAATTGCATTCTTAGCGGTCTAAAATGTATAATATGTAAAGCTAACAATATGTTAAGCTATAAGAAGGACACACACAAAATCTGTCAGTATGTAATATGCTTCACGTCAACGTAATAATCATTTAATCGTATCTTGTGTCACTACGACTCCTTCCAAACTGAAACAAACAAAACCAACTAAGGAATAACAACTTTTTTTTCTTGAATTTATGTTGCTGCTATTTCTACAATGTTACAAAATGACTACCTATCAGTAATTTACATTTTAATCAATTGTGAACAAGTTTGTTTCATAAAGAAGTAAACTTTTTTTTCGTCCAAGTAAGAATTCTTACGGTAAATTCTTTTTAGAAAGTGTAATACTTACCTGTTCAAAGTGGATTAGCTTCTCCTCTCCCTCAGATATTTCGCTAGATGGTTCCTTTGACAGGGATTCCTTGCCACTAGCAACCGTCTCACTATCTTCGCATTTCTTTTCAGGTTTTTTGAGAGAATCATTTCTTTGAAGAATCCTCTCAATGTAGCTCTCAATGAAGAGAACTTTGGGAAGAAATTTCAGCAATAATATTCTGAATGTCCTGTATTTCAAGACAGTGGCTCTAATGTTCCCGAATGCAAGATTCATACTCAAGAGGGAAAACGGGACAGTCAAACATGACAGTAAGAACGTTTGTGAAAGATACCCGCTAAGTATAGGAGGGTTTTTACTTGCAGCTGGGAGTTTTTCCGATACCAAAAGCTGAAAAACAGAAAGACCCAGGATAATCGACACGCTGAAGGAGATCCTCTCCCCGCTCTCGGGAGAAGCAAGAAACGCAGTCAAAGATAGAACGCAGAGCAACGAAGACGGTGCTACAATCGTTTCGCAGTAGTACTGGGGATCTCTTTGAAGAAGAATGTGAAAAGCCCCAATTTGATAAAGGTCGTCACCAGATATGTGGTCGTGGTTAGTTGTCTTCGAGTTAAGTAGATTCCATTCGCTACTCGTTATCGCAGACTGTCTTCTCTCTGATATCGTAAAATTTACTCGCGGACGATCCTCGATAGGCGCAAACTTAAAATTGCACCATTGCGTATCGAATGGAAAATAACGTACACTGCATATGAGAAAGAAAAAAGTATAGTAAAAGTTAAGTATTTCACTTTGTAAATTATTAGAAATTACACTCAGACACGACTGGCAGCATTGATGTAACCCTCAGCAGAGATTGTGCTACAAGCACAATAATGTGATATAGTTATGACAACGTCACCGTTGGAAACATTTCAATTTGTGTGTACGTTCCCACTGTAATCTGTAGACAGGATTCCCAAATATACCGAAAAAGAAACTGGTAGCTACTTACTCCATTGGACATTCGGCTGTAAAAATATTTGGCGTTTGAATCTCCGCCTTACCATCTGATTTCAAGGATATGGAACGTTTCGAAGATATCAAGTCAATGGTGTCCATGCTTACTCTGTTGAAAATAAATCACCGTGGTTTTGTCAAGAAATACGTACAAAGAGGAAATATAAATCACATAATATTTTGAAAGACTGACAAATTGTCTGCAGCAAATTTGTCTTGACATATGCTGAAGGTAGAAAATTAACACGCCGTTAGTTAAGATTAAGAAATAATGTCTATAACTTTTATCAAACTTACGAATTGGTAATAAGTATGGTCGGTGTCCATATTTCCTGATGTGTCAGAATGATATGCGTAACATCTTCAAAGTCACGTGGGTCCCACTTGAGACGATCGTCTATCCATCTCTTTAAATGAACAATGCAGTAATAGTCACTGAATAACAACATTGAAATAGCTTCAAAGTTCAGTATCGTATCACTGTCACGTTTGTTACAGTCATTAAAATACGGTGTGTGTGGTTAGTCAGTAAATGTTTCAAATCCAAAGTTAATAATAAACAGCGCGTTCTCTACTGTTGTGAAAACCATCCGCATTCCAGAGATGTTGTACGCTACGTTCGTCTTTTATTTTCTGTCTTAGGAACGTGTTGTTGTGAAGTGTTGCGTTCTTGATTATGTAACCGTTACCTCTGAGTTTCTCTGTTGCATTGAATGTATCACTTCTACTCTTTCCACCCAAAGAGAAAGGTATCTAATTTTGCGTTTTACTCCAGGCTCGATCTGTTAGTTCCAACGAGAAGGGTGTCTTAAGTTTGTCGTTTCTACTCCATGTTCGATCTGTTAGTTTCATACATTTAATATGGAGTTTTACCTTTATGAGTTTTTCAACAAACACCAAGCCTGGTTGCATTGCAGTTTCCACCATCATCATTAAGTTTTCACCGAATCTGTCGTCTACGCCTAGACACTTCTATCTAATTACAAACGCTGGATTCTCCCAGGCACCGTGAGTAACTCTTTATATTCTGGGCCTAAAACGCCACTCTTTCTGTTACGGAACTTTCAGTCTTATTCTGAGATCCCGCTCTCCTGCTAGCATACTTTGGAACTCATTTCCTCGCCAACCTAAGCACCGCGCACATACATACCGGTACTCGCCACCATTCTACACGTTCTTCAATGTCCTAACCCTTAGGCCTACCAGTTACCAGCAACCAGCTGTAAATGCAAGTATTCTTGTTTCCTTTATAATTTACGTGTTATATATTATGTTGTAATTAAAAGATGAAACGTAAATTCCCCTGTCTCGTGTCAAAGTTGTTTTTTCCGATAGTTTCTAGCCTTCCGCTAATTTGAACCACACGATTTCTTTCTTGTTTGTTTTGGTGTTATTAAATTCAATCAGCAATATAATAAAATATCCAATACACTTAAACATTTTTATCCAAAGCTGGTAACAACTGCAATGGAAAGTTGGTAAAATAGTGAAGGTACCTTACCACTTTTGTCCAAAGAGCCACACTTGCAACTTGATCCTTTTCATTCTGAAAATGATGACATAACTTCATAACTGAAGTACCAGAGTGACAAAACTAATAAACTAAAACAAACCTAGTCCTACAGACTTATCCCTCACTAAACTTTGCATTATCTGGTGGACACACTTGCGAAAATGTACCAAATGGCGTTTGTGATTTTTATAAATATCTAGTAGTCGTTCATAATAAACACCATGTGCGAAAATTGCATGAAAACAACAATATATATATATATATATATATATATATATATATATATATATATATATATATATATATATATATATATATATATATATATATATATATATATATATATATATATATATATATATATATATATATATATATATATATATATATGACTTTACTTCTGTCAGGACGCCAGTGCAACCACGAACCCTTCTACATTGAAATAGTTTCCGAAACAGACTATACTTACAAGGTCTAAGAGAGCGTACAAGACAACGCTTAGATGAACGTCCAGAGTTTGGTTAGAATGAAGCACAGGTCTGTCCTTACTGGAGAACCCCGGCTGTTCCAACAGATATCTTCGAATTCTTCCTTCTGCATTGATTGCATGTCTTGCTGATACGTCTATTAATTAAATGAAAACATAATCAACAAGAACTTTAGGTAAATTATATTTACACCTCAATGTATAGAGTGATTTTATTTTGTTACTTTTATTTACAGTGACGTTACTTTTACTTCTCACTGCAAGTCGAATATTAACCCAAACATGATCATTGTCATCTCTGTAGACTACTTGTACTAGTCATGCATATAAAAATGTTATCAAACATTCTCAACTTCAGAAAGTTTCACTGCATTTCTTGTATGGTAGTATAAACAATGAGAATAAAAGACAAATATATGCCATTGGACATGACTTGCCTCGAATTAAGTAAACCGCTAAAATTATACGTAAATCCATTTGGTAAGGAAAATCACCAATTTACACCAGAGGAGCTTAAACATTCAAGTGAAAATAATGCATCAGGCCTCCATCACTAGACACCTACAGCAGGTAATTATTTCCTATTTAAATAACTTTACTGATTTGGGCTGAGTGTTCTCTATTTTGAGCCTCCCTAGACTTAATAATGCAATTTTAATTGTTTTCAAAATTAGAAGTAACTTACGTGAACAGCCGAGAACAAGCCAAGTACCTGTTGCTAATTGCACTAACTTTGCCTGGCCCAGTTTGTTGACAGCAAGCGGAAAGGTTTTTTTTTTAAATTTATTTCGGAGCTAATACTTAGGTTTCTACTTCCAACTAAGTAATTTCCAGGTGCAAGCCAATAAACTTAATTAAAATTTCCCTTGAGATCCCTCGTCTGTTGCGTTAGTTATAATAAACAGACACTTTTATTTCTTTTTCTTTCCTAATAAGAGTTGATTTTAAAAATAGAAATAAAATGTATTTGGAGTGCAGAGATTAGGTGTAAAAGAGGTCCGTCGTCGGACTGACCAAATTTGGGGAAAATAATGGAAAGTGCTCGTAGGCTTGTGACTTAAAAAACAAGAAAATAGCAAAAAAAAAAACCTCATTTGTAGGCATGAAAGGACAAATTAATTATTGAGTGGAAACGAAGGAGGGGGAGGACTTTTTTTCACATTTTTTCACCATGCCATCACCACCAGTGATCCCCATTCCCACATTTGTAGTCTACAGTAAGTACCGTACAGAGCTACCATACATAATAAACTCCTCATGTTACAATAGTGCATTAAATGATGCAGTTAGCTACCATATGAGCCCTATTGTTACAGATGTACTAAAAATAAGAAATATAAATATAGATGTACCTACTATGCCTGTAATTGATGTGTGTCATGCAGCCATCCCTTGAGTGCAAATAGGATGGGGTTAGTTTGAACCGTAGGATACTATAGGATGAACAACTCCAACAGTACCGGTTAGGATTCTTGCGTTTACCTCTAAAGGTACAAAGTCTCAAGTGGTGCTTCCATGTTCAATTAGTTTATTGTACAGAGTACTGATTGAGACAGGAACAGCTCATTTAACCTCAAATTCATTCATAATGGTGGTTGAAATTATCAGTTAAAATTGAAAGAAATTAGCCGAGAGTTCAGCCAACTCGTGTCTCAGACGATGATATATACCAGCTATCTTGCTACCTATAATTTTTAGCTAAATGAAATTCTCGAACACATACGTAAGGTGATATGTCTTGGTCTTTTGAACTCAGTTTGGAAGCCGAAATGCATTACTGTATAGCATGGGGCTGCCCCGCCACCCTGGTTTTGGATGAATCGATTTCCAAGAGGTTCACAGAGGTTCAAACGCAATATAGGGCCTATGATGACTAGCTTAGCATGTCAAAGGTATACTATCATATTAAAAGTTAATGTTGAGGGTTGAAAAGTTTTTTCAAATATATTTTGTTGTGTTGTTGAATGTGATAGATTTAATGAAGGAATGATAAGACATAAGTAATCAATCTGAGAGAAATTCTCTCAGAAATTGGAAATAATAAAATCAAAATGTGTCATAGCTTTGGTTAGACTAATTGGGTCGACTAGTACGAGTTGCCATAATTATGCCAGCAATGATCAGTGAGTTAGTATTTTAAAAGTAAACATAAATATATTGAAAACTATTACTGATTGAAAATGAAAAATCCAGGATTATTGTGAAATATTCGTGTATGTTTCAAAAGATATTATAAAATATGATCCATGAAATACATAAGGCGAGACAGCAATGTCAAAATCAAAGACACTAAGAGGGACTGGAAACCCAGGAGACGGGAACGAGACATAAAGGTATATCCGTAATTCACCTAACTGGTACATGTGACACTGCCCATGGAATCTATGTCTTCAACTTTGAAAGATTGCATATACTAGTGTTAAGGTACTCGCCTCAGGACTCTGTATGCATTTGTACTCTTGACTCCATTGATATGTGGCCTCTGATTTATTTCATGTTGAATCTGGAAGATATATCAATGCTATCATCCGAATGTTACAACTTGAAATACACCTGACAGACGTTAAATTATCCTACAGAACGTGTATATACTTGTATAAAATTTGTATACACACACCTGGAGAATTTTTCGTAAATTCGGAATATGTTCATCTATGGATATCACTGCACAGTAACTAATAAGTTGATTATTAGGCCCTACATACAATTCCTTGTTAGTGTCAAACACTAAGTTACGTTTTGGAAGAAGAACTAATTTTAAAGTACTGCATAAAACGCCCCATGTTTTCCACGAACGCGAAGTTACGTCGTACGGAAGCCCAACAGAGCCAAAACAAAATTAATGTTTTTGTTAGGAAAAGAAAATATTTTGTTTTCGGATAAGAGCGTTTATTTTCCGAAAATATATCTTGTTTTATGAAGAAAAGAGCTTTTCGGAAGAAAATTTTCCAGAAGGAATTTCTTTTCTTTCTTCTATATATATTATCGCAACTTGCATTTTACTTATTATGCGATAAGCAAAATGTTTGCTTGGGAAGTTTACATTCACGTCACTTTCAGATGGTCAAAAAGGATTGAAGTACTTTCAATTCGTATTGTCTAAAAGATTAAACTGAATTAGATGTGTTTATTCCATCTGTAATATATAGCTCCATGCTCTCTACATGCATGGAAATCCCAGTCACGCTTGAACTGATTTTTTTTTTTCTAATGGGAGTATAACCAAATCATATAAAAGAGATAAGTATGTTCTAAATAATTAGCATTAGCAAAAATCTGAATTGCCGTCTTTTGCATTATGTGTAATGGATCAAGGCTGGTTCCAAGGTTGTTATGCCGCGGGGTGGTGTTAGGGACAAGCTCCTAATGCTTATAAAATGCCTCTTATGGCCTGCGTCTCTTATAGCCTCTGACAACCAAGTCCAGCCCATGGCCTTTATGTGGCGGAACTGTTTCTACTAACAAGAGAAGGGGTGTGTGCGAGTTATTTGGCGCCTAAAAACCAGTGCTTCGGGTAGGTGGGACTCGTGAACCCTGGAGGGTTGCTCACCTAGTTGAAGGAAAACTCTGATTTCAAACCTGGGCAGTTGGTGCTCATCAACCCACGAGGGTTGCTCATCTAGGAGAAGGAATACTCTGATGTCAAACCAGACCAGGGTATGTCTTTAAACTACTTCCAAGGACGCTGGCAGCAGGACGTCTTTGGTGCTCTGTGGCAGAGGAACCTCTAGGTCAATGGCGCATCACCAGATGGCAAGCGGAGGAACCGGGTTCGGTCAACGGTTGGCGTCAACAGACAAGCCAGGTGTCGCTGTGGGGCAACCTCCATTTCGGCTAGGTCTGTGGCACTGGCTTGCACCACTTGGCATATTACTTGGACGGTGGAGGCACGACAGAACGGTGGAGGCACGACACCGCCTGGCTTATCTACTGTACAGGGCGCTGTGTTAGGAGAGAAGAGTTGGAGAAAGAGGAGGAGAGAAGTCCTGCGGCGATGGATTAACTACGACGGTAGCAGGCGTGAGATGCTGGAAGCTGCCAGTATATCTGCACGTAGGCGGTTCACATGTGATGGTCGCAGCTCAACTGAATTTCTGGGTGACAGCAAGCTGAGGCAGGAGTGTGAACGTCCAGGCTGCCCTATTTAGGGAAAGCACAGCCTACCCTAATCTGGGAAGCCCCTCGAAAAGGTGGGGTAAACAAAGCTCACCGGGAGTAACCTGGCTGGTTTACCCTGACCAGAAGGTCTTCATTACAGCGGTAGGAAGTATGAGAAAATGACTTTGAACGTTGATACATGGAACGTTCGCACAATGCTTGACAACGATAGAAGACCTGAAAGACGTACTGCCCATTTGCAAAGGAATTAGAACGCTATAGCATCGACATTGATGCCTTGCAAGAAACCAGGTTGCAAGGCCAAGGGCAACTCCGTGAGGATAAGTTCACTTTCTTCTGGAACGGGAGGTCAGACGAAAGGCGTGAAGCTGGTGTTGCCTTTGCCATATCAAATCAAATTGTTAGCAAGATGACATTACTTCCAATTGGAGCAACAGAAAGAATTATGAGCCTCCGCACACCGATAGCTAGCCAGCCGTATTTGACGGCAATCTATGTATACGCGCCAATCATGTTGTACACTGATGTAGATAAAGATGCATTCTACCAGTGATTGGCTGAAGTGGTGGACAAAGTACCCAAAGAAGACAAGCTTCTTATTCTAGGAGACTTCAATGCTAAAGTGGGTCATGATTACATCACCTATGGTGATCCAAACACTACCATCTGCTTGACTATGTTCTGACACGGAAGTCCAGCTTGCCAGAAGTACTGTCAACAAAGGCCATGAGGGGTGCAGAGTGACGTGTTCAACCGATCATTATACATGGTGCGTACAAAACTTAGACTCAAACTGTTCTTTCCTAGAAGCAAGTCACCTGCAAATTCACCAGCTAAGAAACTGGACACCAAAAAGCTTGTAAGCAGTGAGCAGCAACTAAGACTGGCTGCAGCCATTTCAACCACCCTGGATGGCAATACGATCGACATCAATGATGTTGAAGAACTATGGACCAGGCTGAAAGTATCCACTTACTCTTCGGATGAAGCTGTACTAGGCCATCAGGGGAAGAAATCACCTGATTGGTTCTTAGAGAATGAGGAAGCTATCCAGAGCCTTCTACAAGAAAAGTAGAAAGAGAACTACTTTATGCCGATGATTCTGCTTTGGTTGCAACAAATGCTCATGACATCCAAGAAATTGTTGACCGCTTCTACGAGGCATCCCACTTGTTTGGCCTTAAGATTAATGTTTCCAAGACAGAACTACTCTACCAACCCGGACCAGATGATGGCTTGGGAGTATGCCCGGATGTGTTGGTGAATGGGTCGGCCGTGTCAAGAACTGAACACTGCAGCTATCTTGGTACGGTGATTTACAGTTCAAACTCATCTGATCGGGAGGTTGAACGGTGTATTCAAGGGGCCACCAAAGCTTTCGGGGCCTTTTACAATCGTCTGTGGTCAAGACATGACATCAAGAGAGATATCAAAGTTAAAGTATATAATGCTGCAGTCCTACCAGTGCTTCTCTACTCAACAGAGTGCATGACCCTCTATCGTAGACACATCAAGAAACTGACCGCGACACAGCTTCGCCATCTGCGCCAAATCATGGGTATGCGCTGGGAGAACAGGGTCCCGGATGTTGTTGTCCTGGAAAGAGCAAATACAGTTAGTGCAAAGGCATTAATCACAGCATCACAGCTCCGCTGGGCAGTGCATGTTTGATCGCATGCCGGACACCAGGCTCCCAAAAGCAGTATTTTATGGACAGCTTGTCCAGGGAGAGAGATGGCGGGCAGAAGCCCCGTTACAAGTTTGTGCTGAAGAGACACATGAAGAGCACTGGAATCAATTACAGCAGTTGGGAACATGATGCCAGTGATAGAAGTGTCTGGAAAGCAGCCGTGAGGAAATCAAAGATTGCCATTGAAGAGAATTAACGCCGAAGAGACTATGTTCATAAACATCAAATGAGGCATTCTTTGCCAACAATTGGGTTCGCTTGTCGTTCTTTCGGTCGACTCTCCCGTTCGCAGGCCGGCCGGCCTGTCGTCCCACCTACGGTTTTGCAGGACTTAACTCTCCTGGCGTTGCAGTCATCATCGTATCGATGGACAGCCAGAAGAAGAAGAATGGATCAAGGCTGGATTTGTAATTGGGTTTATGACATTTCTGAAAATGTCGCCCTAATCATAGGCTAAATGAGTGAGAAAAAAAAATCTCGAGAGATTGAGTATACACTACAAAAAATGTCTGTAAATTTACAAAAATTAAATCAAAAAAATAAATAAGAATTACAGAAATTTTCTGGAAACTAATTACCAGAACATTTCTGTATTCCGTTTGTATTTCTTTGTTTTATTTTCTGTAAATTTACAATTTTCACAATGTAAAAACATTTACATTTTTAACAGTGTAATTAAGAACAGTGACTCCGTCGCTCCATGCCCGCAGATTATGTTCCAATTCTGCTATCCACTTACTTCCTGTCACTTCCACAGTCTGTCTAAAACTCCACATGAGGCAAAAAACCAATGGGCCCTGTGCATGCTTTGTAAATGATGAGCTATGTAGGGCCTATCTTTTGAATTTATAATGTCAATCAAAGGGAACCAATGTTGCGTACTCCTAAACATAGACAAAAATGTAGCCTGTGTGATGAGTGACTGCCCCTAAACTGCCAGAAGAAAAGTTACAAAATTAAGACATTCAGTTGGGTTGGGGTACCAAAGTCGTTCCGAGTCACTTTCTCTTGAATTTCGGTGTCATTTAAAGATTGCGACATTCCTGCGACATTCCTGCGACATTACTGGGACAGTAGCTCATGCCGTTATTCGTACGTTAAAATGGGATTGACTTCAACCTCAGTCTTCTTTTGTTCTACTGAGGTTCAACTTCTTGGAAATTGTCATGGCCTGAGGTCATTTTTATCACCCCATGCTGTGATAATCCACATGGTCAATTAAACATCGTTCTCAGGTGTGTCAATCCAATGTCTAGACTTTCTTGAGCTGCCTGGCAAGGGGTATTAGGTGTCATGTCCATCCTAATACATGTGTAATCGGGCATGAAAGAGGGTCTGTTGAACGCTTTAGCATGGTTTTAGCACGACTATAACGTCATGTGCTAGCTATCATTGCCAAATTAAAAGAGAAAGAAAAGTAAAGGAAAGAAAAGCTGAATACTCAAACGACAGCGCGCATTAATTCTTAACTATTTTTCAAAGGGGGCAGATAATATCTTTAACGTGGAAGGTGTTGTTAACTTGTTATAGTGTAACTTTCACTAGAATGAACCGACATATTCTCTGCGCTATACATGTACAGAGAGTACGTACGATGGTACGTTTCACGTAAGTTATCGGGAATCATAGCAGTGTCATGTTACCTGTTGAAAATGGCGGCCTCTACAGTCACGTCAGCGACATCCAGTTCGGACAATTCTGTAGCAGCGATATTTGAGTCCATGGAGTATGGACCAAACCCTGAAATGCCACAAGCAGCACAGGTATGAACATGTCTCACTCCTTTTTCTGTATGACATAAGTGACATTGCACGTAAATCGATTAAAAAGTGATGTCATGTTTCGCGGATCTACTACTAGTTTATGACTGTTACAAACAATCAATTTACTGCACAGCACTGTACGATAGAAATAGTGCAATAGAAAGTACGTACTAAATAGTAATTATGGTTTGCCGTGTTTCAGACTAAGTAACAGACTTGATGCTTTTAGTTGTACAGTGCATTTACAGTACGAGGGATTTTTCCAATGACTTATACATAATCGTAGCGTTGGTAAACATTCAGTACGCTCATTTAGCCTTGTCCAGGTGGAGTTTTAAATTATGAGGAGTACTGTAGCATGAATATGTGTAAAATGTTGCGCATCTACTGTAACGTAAAACCTTTGAATTTCCACTGTAGCTGCTGGAAATTCAGAGTCACTATAAATAACAATCTCGTTTTAGCAAGTCTGAAGTTCCCTCTAACATTAATTATAATTTGATGGTTGGAACTGTACCTTGAAATCAGTTATTTTTACCAACATTTGTTGGAGTTAATGATACTGTACGATGCAAACCTGCTAATCTTCGTGCACCTCATATTACTGTGCATGAGCATGATAATCATTACAGGGTACAGTACTTGAAGAGTGCCCTTTTGATCAAATCTTGTTCGGAAACCTACAGCAATTACATGTGGAAAAGGTAGCAACAAAAACGGTATGATGAACAAGTCCATTGAATGATCAAAATCATAATTTGAAAAGTTGTAACATTATGCAGCAACTGCAAATAGGCTGAGTTAAGCCTAGCTAACCTCTCCTGTGTAAATATGCTGTAGTGCTGTAAAGTTGACTAATCAGGCAAGGATTTAAAATACACACTGTTTCAGCTTTCTTTAAAGGCTGTATTGCATCACCCTAAGCTATATTTTTACCTCCCTGAAAGGAAAATTCTCAACTGGTTCTAAGTTACAGTACTCTTAGATTGCCAGCAAATTCGAAAGATGCAGAGCAGCTGGTATTACACAGCGTACACAGGGATCCATTGTTTTGATTACACATGTGGAGGAATGTAAGACAGGCTGAGGGAGGGACTAGAGGTACAGTAGGTGGTTGGGAGAATTGAAACTGTCTGGGGTGATGCATTACAGCCTTTAAGTCATTGCAAGGTACAGTATAGTAGTCAAAACTTTATCAAGCTGTTTAGGCCATTGGATTGTTAGGCATATTCACAGTATTACGGGTGCGTTGAGTTTGGCAGTGCGCTTCACGAAGTTTGGAGTTTGGATCATTACAATTAGGAGATGGTGTTAGTGTATTTATAGGGTCACAGGTATTTTGATGAAGTGATTTTATTCCTAGAAGCCTACTGTACAGTAACCTACATGAAGACAATCTACATGAGTTTTGAGGTAAAGCAAGAACATGGAAGTAGGTATACTGTAGGAACAAGAGATATATAACAATAAACATAAAACATAAAACTGAGGAGACCAGGTGAGAAGCAAAGCCTACTGTACATACTTGAATAGAACACAAAGAAAAAAAAAAATATGAAGACAGAAATGATTACACAATGGTCATTCTCTGCCAACTCAACAAATTAGGTCAGTCGGGCACTGACTCAGATTTTGCTGAAAATTTTATGAAACAGACAGTATTTTCTCCTATGGAAAGAAGACACCAAAAATTCCAGGTCAAAATTCAAAGCTGTTTGGGAGTTACGGCCTTTCATAAAATGGCCTTGTACAGTACCCATCTTTTCATGCTCAAGTTATGCCATGCCATTTTGGTCATTTTTGAGAGCCTACAACTTCCCAGAAAATAATGATACAATGTTAAAATACCTGTCTAGGGTATTTTCTGTATGTATTTTCAGATTCTGGCATCAAAAGCACTGTATCTGGCTGAAATATGAAGAAAAAATAGTCCTAACCATTGCATTTCATTTTAGGCACCGGTGTGGTTTTTTGATAGTTGGAGCCCTGTGGATCAACCAGCTAATATCAGAAAACTACATTCTTAATATATATATATAAATATATATATATATATATATATATATATATATATATATTATATATATATATATCTATATATATATATATATATATCTCTATCTATATATATTATGTATATCTATTATGATTAATATGTCTATATGTATATCTGTATGTATCTACTCTATATATCTCTCTCTATCTCTCTCTCTCTCTCTCTCCTCTATCTCTCTATATCTATATATATATATATATATATATATATATATGGTAATACTGTAGCTGGTGGGTTCACTTTCCTCTCATGAAGTTAGAGACCTTAAGGTAAACTTTGCATGACAATGGTGGGGGGGTCAAACAGTGGTCCCAGAGCCCCAAAACCAAAATTTGGTGTTTTTCAGGTTGGGGGCATTCCAGGTATAGTATTTCTCTGTCGCGGATGGGACATTTTGCACGATTAAAACATTAATAACTCAAATAGGTGATTTGCATGGTTGTGTAATATATTTATTCAGAATCAGCCTCCCTGAAATAACCTTAAACTGTCTCCATTTCAGTAATAAAATAAAAGATCATGTAATTATAGCCTCGTTAGTGTGCGTCGCGGACAGGACAGAAAATGGACATGGATTTTCAAGGGTTAAAGTGAAACTACTGTAGAATTGCTCTGAATGTGGGTTGGGTAAGGTGGGTTTGGTTAGCAAGTTATATTTTATAGGAACCACTTTCCTATTACAAATTGTCATGAAAATTTGAAGGGACTATTCCTTAGACAATGCAATTGATGTTTTAAAAAAAAAAATCAGCGTCGCAGACGAGACATTTCTCAATGTCGCTGACAGGACAGCATTGATTTACACAAATTGTGCATGTCTCCCTAGATCGAATTAACATGAACAATGAACAACAGTGTGGACTCATGGGGTCTAAGCATATACTGTAAAAGAATATATGTTCAACCACCTCCCCTGCCCCCTCCCAACCCTTCCCCCAATTGCAACCGCTAGGAACTGGAATACTAGGTACTTTGTCCCAATGGCAAAATTAAGAGCCAAAACCAGTAGTGAGGAGTTGTAGGGTCTAGGCCTTTACTTTCAAGAGATTATATGTTCAGGACAACCCCAAGCACTCTGCACCCCCTGAGAACCCTGTATAAGCATGCATGCTAAGTGTGAATTATATAGCGCATAGGGCCTAGACCTTGATTCATGCACACAAACAATTTATCGTCTATACAATGAATAACCTAGATCCACAGTAAACTAGGGGAGGCCTACAAATCACAGTGCATCTTACTCTAGTACACACTTACCACAACATGGGCTGTGATTCTACACAATAGAACTGGTGAACCTTGTGATAAACCACATTGACCATGACTCACTCCTATCAATCTCAGGTTGCTTTGCAAAAAATAAACTGTCACAAAGGCAGGTCCAGGTGTCATTATGTAATAGAATTGCAGTGTGGACCCCATGAGGCTTTCAGATTTCTGTCAAATATCACCTTGATTAAGGAATGATATGTGGAAGTAGGAAGTAGATGAAGGTACTGCAATGTGTACAAGGTCACTGAAAAATATCCCGTCCACGACACGATGCTCCGTCCGCAACAGTTTTTCATTGATTAATTACTCCTGTTAAATGAATGCAGTGGACAAAAGGAAGACAAAGGGGGGTATGGTATTGAGGCCAGTAAGAGAATTCTCAAAAAAGAAGAAATTGAACCAATTACAGTATTGCTGAGTAATGTTAAAAATCGTGTTGAATTTGTCGCTGGACAGGACAATTCAATTTTTACTAATTAATAAGTATTAATTAGCAGTACAGCAGGTACTTTGAAATTGATTCATGATGTAACCTATAACATGCTAAATATGTCCTGACTACTTCTATACCATTCCTCTTCTGTCCCATTCTGCATTACCAGGAAGGGTAGTGTCCCGTCCACGACGCTGTTCCCAGGTTCGTTTACTCTGTTTAGTAATTAATTACCATAAGAGTGATTTTTTTCCAGAAAAAACTTTACCACTAGGAACTATGACTTATGCACTTGGATAATTGACTAATCACAGGTGGATACTTTGTATTTGAAATTTACACATTCATGTCCAAGTTACTGTGGAATGCCCCATTGACGTTTGTGCTTGTTTATCACCTTACATGAACCTGAATTTTTTCTACCAACAGCTCTATCCCTTATCCATTACTGGTTAAAATTGCAAAGAGGGGTTTTGTCCATTTTTCTTTAAAAATGTTTTGAGTTTGGTAGATTGTGTATCATTTCACAGTGCAGTGTACTGTACAGTATACTGTACAAATGTGTAGAGAAGTCAGTAGAAATCAGCCCAAGAGCTACTGTAGTGTTTGGTAGTACAGTTAATGTTCATAAGTCTTATTCAAGAACATCTAACCCTTTCCACAAGTCTTAAATTTACACAAGAGCCTCTTTGATTTGCTACATATTTTAGCTATACTGTAAAGTCTGCAATGTGCATAATAGTAATATACTGCAGCTCAGTACACACTACACCAGGCATCCCAGACTTCAAACTTTTACATCTTAGTTCTTTCAAAATATTATTGCAGTAGAGTTGCCAGTAATCATCTACGTACGAAGTGTCTCATTCGGTTACTCCAGCAGGTTTGTGATGTTGATCTCACAGGTTCAGTCTCTGCTTGGCAACAATGCTTTTGCTATGTGTTTTTCTTTTCTTCCTTTTTGAAAACCTTGTAAACACGATATCTCAAGAACGGTAACTGTGACTGATGTCATACTTAGTGTGTGGGTTGTTCATATTGAGTAGATGATCCCTATTGTTTTTAGTGGAGGTCAAAGGTCATTTGAGGTCACCAGAGGTCAAAATGTGAAAATCTTGTAAACACGATATCTCAAGAACGGTAACTGTGTCTGATGTCATACCTAGTGTGTGGGTTGTTCATATTGAGTAGATGATCCTTATTGTTTTTAGTGGCGGTCAAAGGTCATTTGAGGTCACCAGAGGTCAAACTGGAAAAACCTTGTAAACATGATATCTCCAGAAGGGTAACTGTGACTGTCGTCATACTTACTGTGTGGGTTGGCCATATGAAGTAGATGATCCCTATTGCTTTTGGTGGCGGTCAAAGGTCATTTGAGGTCACCAGAGGTCAAAATAAGAAAACCTTGCAAACACGATATCTCAAGAACGGTAACTGTGTCTGATGTCATACCTGGTGTGTGGGTTAGTCATATTGAGTAGATGATCCCTATTGTTTTTGGTGGCGGTCAAAGGTCATTTGAGGTCAATGGAGGTCAAACTGGAAAAACCTTGTAAACACAGTATCTGCAGAAGAGTAACTGTGACTGATGTCATACTTACTGTGTGGGTTGATCATATTAAGTAGATGATCCCTATTGTTTTTAGTGGCGGTCAAAGGTCATTTGAGGTCATTTGAGGTCACCAGAGGTCAAACTGGAAAAACCTTGTAAACATGATATCTCAAGAACGGTAACTGCGACTGATGCCATACTTGGTGTGTTTGTTGGTCATATTAAGTAGATGATCCCTATTGTTTTTGGTGGAAATAAAGGTCACTTGAGGTCACCCTGAGTCAAACTGTAGACACATTGTAAACACAGTATCTCAAGAAGGGTAAGTGTGACTGATGTCATACTTGGTGTGTGGGTTAGTCATATTGAGTAGATGACTCCTGTTGTTTTTGTGGAGGTCAAAAGTCGTTTGACTCTTTTGTTACATGTGTCAGTTTGAAAACCTTTGCTCAATTTCCTACATAGCTGCAAACCAAGAAAATTTTTATCTGCTCACTCTTGAATGTTCAAAAATAACCCCCGCACAGTTTGCAAGCCTTCCAATCTGGTCCCTTTATATTGCAAAGCATGATGAGCACTGGCAGTTGCGGACTCTTCAATAAAACTGGATGATTTAAATGCCTTGGAAGGTCTGTAATAGACTTGCCCCAAGTCTCTCATGATTGTCCTCTACCAGCTGAGGCAGCTAATAGGATCTCTATGGTTGTCCCTCCTCTCACGGACTGTCCCTTCACAGGGAAATTGCTCCCAGCTTTCTACTGAACAACGAGTCATTGTAATCTTGTTACACTGTGCTGAGTTACCCAAGCCTGTGGTATTCAACTGCTTATATTCACCAAGTTGCTGCAGCCAAAGAAAATCTAAACTGACATTCTTATCACCTTCTCGTCTTATCAGTGCCAGCTAAAGGAAGTAGTGTTCATACTGTTTTTGAGCCAAATTAATTTCGATTGTCACACCGTGTCACTGATTGAACCAGATAAATGTAAGTGTATGTACAGGCACATAGACATATGAGAGATAATACAGAGATGTTTAATTTGTCTTCAAGACTTCTTGCTTTCGAAGAATGGAAAAGTTCACCTGAGGTAGCCACTGATGTTAGTGCTCAAGTAGCGACACTAGAGTTACGTATGTGCTCGTATTGCAGTAGCATGTGTGTTATACATGTACTACTGTTGTGCTAAATGTTCATGGGGGGAAGCGCGAAGATTTGTAATGAATATCTAGAAAGAGCTATATAATACTCAACACTGATTGAATGATAACATCTACTGTACAGTAGTTCAAATATATTCATCCTTAACTTGGGATGAATGAACAACAAACAAGTAGAAAAATGATGTCAGCAGAAGCAAAAGATATTGTACAAGTCTGTCATGTGTGACAAGCCACGTCATTGAGCAGTCCTTTGCAGTGCGTGTGTGTGTGGGAAAGTGTGCAAGGACCATTAGAAACAAGTGATATAGTTTGGTAGCTGTACATTGCATTGCAGGAACTGTATGAATAGTGGTATACTGTATTCAGATGAAGTCTTGAGCGTAGGCAAAAAACTTCATGAGCAGTAGAAGAGAGCAGAACATGAGAAACTCGGGGCAAGTCTAGGTTTGTAGCAATATGTAAGTAAGCCTACAGTATGTTACTTGTGATTGCTATACTACACTTTCATTCGCCTAAATTTTGCAAGCAAGCTTTGCATTTACCTTGCACAGAATGTTTCAAGTTTGGAAATGCATTTGCTGCCTTTTGTTCACATCAACAGGCATGGTTTGATAAGCATGGAGGTAATTTTGGCCATTTTATAAACAACCAATGGGTGAAGCCAGAAGGAAGGAAACGCTACACAACCAGAGCCCCCTGCACAGGTGAAGTCCTGGCTACAACTGTACAGGGTGAAGATGAAGACATTGAACTGGCAGTGAAGTCAGCCAGAAAAGCTTTTGAGTCATGGAGCACTTTACCATGTCATGTCAGAGCAAGACATCTCTATAGGTTGGTGATTAGGCTTAAGGATATTCACTGTATATAAAACTCAGTTATTTTCCATCTCCTGTTCTCTTCCCCTGCCCCCCCCTCCCATCCCTTTCACTGCATCCAATGACTGGAGTTTACATCAGACCGGGCTGATGTTTACAGTTCTGCTATGCGAAAAGCATCAGATCTTCAAAATTTAGCACATTTCATCTGCTAATGTTCAGCTACAGTGCCTGAAAATGTATTTGCCTTGCAGGAGGTATTAATCCATGGACCAGGCGAGTAATTTACTGTACAGTAGATATGCCCTACGAGGGATGCTTTTCATTTGAAAGGTAAACAAACCTCTCTTGAATGTGTGTGAGGGGTCTTTTATCATGTATCATGAGAGCTCTTTTTCCAATCAAAATTTGTAAAATTTGAGGTGATTCTAGAATCATGATAAAAGCACTCCAGAGACTACATCACACTGTACACAAAGTAAACATTTTCCAGGAAATGGTGAAAATGTTGTTGCATCTTATATCAGCTGATGCTGTCATAAAAAAACATTGGCAGTTGGATTGGTAGAGAAAAAAACCTTTTTTCAACCTGTAATTTAAACTACATATACTTTGCTTCAATTATAGAGAAACTAAATGAAGACCAATGTATTAGGGACATGAAAAATAATTTACACCGATATCATTTGGTTCCTGGACAAGGGAATTTCTGGGGATTTAGCTGCGTAATTAGTTGGGGGCCTTGACAGAGCAGCGTGCATTAATGCAGTCAATATATGACATGCAATAGTACATTTAGACTACGTCTAGCCCTTTATCATTCATCCACAGTGAATTTTCATGTCAAAGTGAATCCTATTTCATATCACTTTGTTTGGTGTAGGTAATTAATGAAAGTTTAGAAAATTAAAGTTTACAAAGTACAGTACTGTAGTTGTTTCTGTTTCAGTGAATGGTGGCTGCTACTGTACTGTACATAGCATCTTATGGATTTGTAAATGCCACAAAGAAATATAATAACATCAGCAGAAAATATGTGTGAAAAATGACCATTCGAAGTCATATTCCAAATCCTGGCCAAAGTTACATACCACTGACTTTTCAACCTCCAAAATTTCCTCACCCAATGCTTGAAATTGTTTTTCAAATGAATACGTAACATTTTTTCAGTGTCGCCCGTCACGTTCAAAAGCATCAACGTCTCCTGAGCGTAGTTGAGGCCCTCGACAATGGTAAACCTATCCGAGAGACGAGGGATGCGGACGTGCCTCTCGTGGTTCGACACTTCTACCACCATGCCGGCTGGGCAGGAGCTGATGGATACAGAGATGAAAGATTGGAAACCAATCGGTAATGATGAGGTCACAATGAAGCACATGAGTGTATTGAAATTTGAATAAAGATAATCTGTCTTTGTGCAAGTAAAACCTGTACATTTACCACAAGACTTGGTCCTGCTGTTGAGCTGGAGTCTTAAGTCTTATCAGTACAGTACATGTATGTGCAAATGTCGTAAAGGATGCTATTCTGGAAGAGCTCAGGGATACTACGTAGGTGTGAAACAAGTTAACCTTTTGGTTATGCTGAAAGAAAACCAAGATACTGAACCACAGTATGGTGAATTGTTGCCAATACAAGATTGCTTTAATAGAGGGCTTTGAAAATTTGTGCACAACTTTGAACAACTCTTGTACAGTATGCTTCTGGTGACAGGAATTCAAAATATTGGAGACTTCTTTTGATAGTTTATGTCATTCCACAAAAGGCATTTAGTTGTATGTCCATAATGATCACCTAATGTACAGACTTAAAAGAATGTTAACAGAACAATGAAAAGTATGAAACTGTGATCTTTTCTTGTAGTGATATCAAAATCAGCAACAGCCCTTTTTGACTTGACACATAATGGCCTTTATAGCCTATTAGTGATATTTTGCCAATGTAGGATATGATTTAGAGCAAGAAAGAATGTATATCTGAAGTTGTTTGAGAAAGTTTTATTATTTTTCCATAGTATATTATACAAAATGGTATTAAAGAAACTGTTGGTTTGACAACTGACAAGTTGTCAGCATCTCTGATCACCCCTCCTTGTTCTTGCCACTGTAGCTACTGCAGAACTGGCCACAGCAATCTGTGTCAGATCATTAAAATAAAACTTCTTCATGGAACAGCAATTTGTAGACAGTTGTATATTGGACTGCACTATCTCACACAACAGTTTCAGTCAAGTTAAAACGTCATCTTCTGTTTTCGAAACAAGCAGTAACGAAAACAAAAAATGCAGATTTTTAAAGGTAAGAAAGGTGTCGTTTTTTTTCTATTCTCCTCCTCTTTCCAGGTGTTATTGGTGGCATTGTTCCCTGGAACTTTCCTCTCATGCTGCTGACCTGGAAGATATGTCCTGCTCTTGCAATGGGCAACACGGTGGTCCTGAAGCCGGCAACCTACACTCGCCTCTCAGCTCTTCTCCTGGCTCAGATCTGCGCAGAAGCTGGCCTTCCTCCTGGTGTCTTCAATGTGGTGACTGGAAACGGACAATTTGGAAGTAAGATGGCCTGTCACCCAGATGTGGATAAGGTCGCATTTACAGGCTCAACTGAAGTAAGTAGATATTGCCTGTTGTTATCTCTGAGATTACTGACTGTTTCGAATAGAGGGTAGATGAGGGTCCGTGTAGGAGCCTTGGCAACAGACTTTATACTGATGGGAGAAAAGAGAAGTCTCATTAAATATTTAATACTTGTCAGATACAGTATGTCATAATACAATTGGTAATGGTTTCTACTCTTGAAGCAATGTCTTTCACTAGCCTGTATTGAAGTAAGCACAGTTGGTGGTGTGAAACAAGTAATGTGCAGTAGCCTAGGGGTCATGGGTTGTGAAAATAACTTTGAAGGGTCATAAGAAGGATTCAGTTACAAAAAATAAGTACAAAATTCCTTGTTGACAATTAAATAATAAAAGTGAGCAATTGAAGTGATTTAAGGTCCACCCAGGATTCAGGAAGAGACAGTTGAGGCCACCAAGCAAAGAAGTTTGGAGACCGCTGATGTAGCCCATAGTTCATACCCCTTATGTGGCCCATAGGGTATCATAAAGGTAATGAGGGGTGATCACAATGGAGGCATTGGGAATGTCATACTTGGGTTTGGTGCTTTTGCATTCACTAAAAGTTACCTGACACAGTTTGCATATTTTGGAACATAACTTCTGACAAAAAGAAGTTGGACTGCAGCCTCAAAAATAGCATTAGTGTTGCAACTGCAGTTTGGCCCTCTTAAGACCAACCAGTATCATATTAACGTCTGCTTTACCGGTGTCCTTCAGCCCAAAGAGAGTCAAACAATGGCTTTGCAGACATTTTGCTTTGATCATATCTTAATGTCAAAGTTCTCTGTTCATGCCAAATTGTGGTATGTAAAGATCTTGACATTAGTTGACGTTACATGCAGTAACAGAGAGTGTCTTCACACTGATCCTTCTTCCAAGGTTGGTCAAATCTTACGTCGTTCTTTGGCTGGTAGTGGCAAGAAGCTGTCTCTAGAACTTGGAGGGAAGTCCCCATTTGTTGTTTTTGATTCTGCTGATGTTGATTCAACTGTAGAAGGAGTTGTTGATGCCATCTGGTTCAACCAAGGACAGGTATGTAATTTGAATTTGTTTTCTCATTACTTGATGTTCAATTTTGCTTTCCCAGTTTTGTGTAGAGAAAGTTTAAACAACTGTGATGTAAATTTCTGCAGGACATAATTCAATATAAATGGATCTTGGAAGTATGCTTAAATTACTGTTTTGCAAAATATAAAATTCTACCACCATCAGATATTTCAAAATCTTTGCAAAAATTTTATCTTTTTTATCTTGCATTTTCTATCTTCAAATATCTACCATGCATGTTGTTCAAAATACTTGAGTGAGCAGTGATCCCTCGTGCTAGTCATAATGAGAACAGTTCCAACAAACATTTAAGCAGTTGGCATGTTGTATTTGAAGTTGTCAATTCTTACTATATCATTGTTGCCAAATAAAACAATCTTTTAACACTTTAATAAAGGCATGCATGGACACATTGTTGTTCAACAGACTCACAGTTTACATGGTTGTTCTCTATGTGGGCAGTTAAGAATAAGAAATCTAAAAGAAATAGACTTGATAATATATTTGCTGTGGTTCGCAACGAACATCAGGATGTATTTTCCACCTGTTTTAGGAGTATATACTAATGCATTCATTTCCTGCAATGTTCATTCTTTGCATATGCTACAAGTTGTTGGTATTCACTTCTCTATGGTGGTGACAAGTCTGAAACCTTTCTCTTCTCTGTCAGGTATGCAGTGCCGGATCAAGATTAATTGTCCAAGAGACGGTGATATCGACAGTGGTGGAAAAGCTAAGAGACAGGATCTCTCACCTTCGCCTCGGACATTCGTTGGACAAGTCCGTGGACATTGGCGCCATCGTGGATCCCTCTCAGAGGAAGACGGTGGATGAGTATGTAGAGGACGCCAGAAAGGAAGGAGCAGAGGTTAGTCTGAGGACTGAAATGGATGCATTAAAGAAACCTGTGTGCAAAAGATGCCACATTATGTCACTCTGCTGCACTTACTCAAAAAGTCAGTCATACCTCTCACTGAAAGATCCACTGAAAACCTGTCAAAATATTGTCAAAATGTTTGAATTGTAACTCAAAAGTTGTCATACCATATGGCATGTGACTGTAATTCTTTTCCACTAATATTGGGAACTCAGTTTTAAGTGGTGATGAATGCCTTAAGGAGAAACTCTTCAGAAATTTTCTGATGAAGCTCTTTTTGATTTGGTGTCATGCAAAGAATTGATGTCATTTTAAAAAAAAGCAAAAAAAAACCAAAGATTAAAGACAACTGACAAAGACAAATGCAAGACTCAGTCTCATCTTCAGCAGAGGATTCCTTTTCAACTGCTGTGCCTGTTGAGTCACTTGATGAATACATATGGTGCCACCTGTGATGTCATCAATAGAGCAATCAATCCTGTAGATAAATATGTTGACGTTTGGTTAACATCTGTCTATTAATCGCTTTGTTTAGGTTTTGCTTATGCATGTTTTCTCCAACTTTGACCTCAAAACAATGATTTCTTTACCATGTAGAGTATTTTTCCATTGATCTTGTTTATAACCATAGAACTGTTTAACTGACTTTATGTTTACTTTTCATTTGCATTTACTTTTTCAGGTCTATCAGAACTGGGACTGTGTTCCTCAGCAAGGTTGTTATTACCCGCCCACCATAATCACAAATGTCCAGACCGTCTTCCAGAGTAGTTATGGAGGAGGTTAGTTTTTATTGAACTCTTTAGTTGCTTGTTTCTTTGCAGCTCATGTTGATATTTAAATATTGTTCTGACATTTCAATTCTAGCAAGATCCTCTCCATAACAGACAACAGTAGTGAAACAATGTAAAATACAGGCAATGGGAATGAAAAAATGAGAATCATACACATTTCATGTTTTGTTTTGATTACTTTGTTCATATGTAATATTCTTGAGCCCAAACATGTGACAAATTGAGAAAAATGTCAGTGTGAGAGAATGTTGTTTCTGTGGATTGGAATGAAAGGATAGTTCCATTACTATATAAAGGAAATATCTTTTTGTCCCCTGCAGTTTGTTCATGACATTCATAAGATTAGTTTGTAGCTGTGAATAATGGTTGGAAAGTCTTGATGCTTTATTTACAATGTGAATGAGCTTTAATATGCAAACAAGTCCTACACACATACATCACTATATCATACAGGATCAATCAGGTTTTGTAAAAGAATCCTCCACACATGTTGTGCACATACATGGAGGAATTACTTATTAGTCCTAAATAATCTGCTCATATTTATGCGTAGTATTACAAAAGTCTTGTCAATCATCAACATCTTTGAGAAGTCATGCCCAATCTGGTAAATTTTGTGCAGTCTGTGAAATATATGTTGCTCATATTTATGCAAATTACCTCAAAGTTCAATTCAAATCTAGCTAACTTCTACTATTTAAATTTTGTCACTTGTCATTCAGATATTTGGACCAGTTTTAGTAGTACTACCATTCCGTACTGCCAAGGAGGCCGTTGCCCTTGGCAACAACACAAACTATGGTCTGGCTGCAAGTGTCTGGACTGAGAATGTAAGCCTTGCCCTTGAGGTAGCACTGAGGTTGAAAGCAGGTGCTGTCTGGATCAACGGCCACAACATGTTTGATGCTGCAGCAGGATTCGGCGGATATCGGCACAGTGGATATGGTCGTGATGGAGGAAAGGAGGTATTTGCTGTTATGATTGTTCCGTTGTTGTCGTTAGTAATGCCCCTGAATGCAATTTGTTCTGTTTATTTTTTAAGAACCTAGACTTTCAAGAGTAAAGAAATTCCTAGTTTGATGAGGCTTTAACTTGAGATGTCTCCTAGCTGTGGCAGTATTAACATCGGAGATCTAACAAACTGTTCTGGCCTGATAGAGGCATGCTCTGTAGAGAAATTACTTACAAGGTGCAATTGCCCAGTGTAACCTATCTTTATGTGAAATAAAATCTACCAGACACGAGGTACTTTTAAGCTAATTGCAGTCTACAAAAGGTACAAACTTTTGCACACAAAAATGTTGACATTAGTGAAAGAAATGCATGCACAGCAACTTTAACCCATATATAGATATACACACACATATATATGCACAGTACTTCTATTGAAATATTTTAGCTACTGTGAGATATGTCCTGGCCATGCAAGTCACAAAAGTGAATAAGAAAGCAAATTGTATTTATGAGACATGCACATGGTGCTTATGGAATGGTGATGTGAAATTTCCCACCTGTCTGTTCTTCTTGAATGAATGAATGAATGAATGAATGATTGAATGAATGAATGAATAAATGAATGAATGATTCTCAGATGTGATCAATAGTACAGTAACACAAATTTGGCAAAATAATCCACTGGTGCTATTCCCAGTCACAACCATCTCTTGATTAATTTCTTACAGTAGTACATGTCAATGGGAAACTGGGATTGTCAGTAATTGGTAAAAGTGAAGTTGTGTAGTTTCTTTGTCTTGTTTAGGACTAGAGATGCAATTTCAATGAGAAGCCAATACTGAACTTATAGTTTTGTTTTGTTGATTGTTGTAGGGTTTGTACGAGTATGTCATGCCCACCTGGATGAGTAAGCCCAAGCCAGAGGCCATCGAGATGGACTATAAGAAGTTTGGCAGCCATGTGCCATCCACACCAATGGACACAGAGAGCGAAGTTAACTTGGTTGATGTGAATGGCATCAAAGCCCCGAGGTAAGAGTTTCCCAGGCCAACTGTTGCTACATAGACTGGTCTAATCTTTCAGTCATTGATTAACTGTGCTGTCTGAAGCAGTGATAGTAGTTACATTTGCACTATCAAAATTTATATTAAAAGAGGAAAGGTAGCAATGACACACATTATATATAATTTTTTAAAGTTTCTTCCACATTGGGTGTCAGTTTACCTTCTTAACAGATTTATGATGAGAAAAAGTTTGCCAATGTCAAAACCAGTAGAAAGTGCCCCAGACGACATAAAAAATAGTCATTCTTATGTTGATGTCCCACACATAATATGCATGAGTGTGCATCTAATAGCCTCTCACCAGGTAAGGACATGGAACCATACTTCGTCAAGGTCTTCAGTGTTTACCTAATGCTACAGGTAAACATTGATGACCTTTGATCAAGCACCAGTTTTCAAAAAGATCCCCCCCCCCACTAAGATCTCCATCATTGCTGAGTATATCATCCTCAGACCACAGACAGCTAGCATTAAATGTTTAATGATACAAATGATACCTCCTCACAAATGGTGGGGAAAAGCAACAAAATGAAGCTCCTGTCACAAGAATTTATTAACTCGAAGCTGCTGTC
Organism: Stichopus chloronotus; assembly: GCA_021234535.1. Classification (NCBI taxonomy): domain Eukaryota; kingdom Metazoa; phylum Echinodermata; class Holothuroidea; order Aspidochirotida; family Stichopodidae; genus Stichopus; species Stichopus chloronotus. Next base: position 15,964,564 of record CM037850.1, on the reverse strand, counting down.
ACGATAGTGAACAACTTTGCAATATGAATGTCAAGTACGGTTGTCTTTTTACTATGTCTACTCTCTGCAGCATTGATCGAACTTACAAACTCTATTACTGGAGGTGCTCAGAAGCGACCAGATGGGAATTATTCTAGACCAGTGGTGGGAGCCAACGGGCAGGTTGTGGCTCTTGTGTCCGACTCAAACAGGAAAGATGTCCGTAATGCTGTAGAAGCAGCTCACAAGGCAGCTCCTGGGTCAGTTGTTTGCTAGTCAGTTTTGTCAGACCCTACTGATTTTCTCTTGGTACCCAGTATGGTCCCATATATTAAAGGAGAGTAACAAATACTGCATCCCTAGAAGTCATATCTCGAGGCTTAATGATAATTTGTTGTTAGATACCTTCATGTACACATGGTGCCCAGAACCAAATATGAACATAAACTTCATTCATTGCAGGGACAGTCCCTTAAAGATTTCATGTTGACAACACTTAACCTCTATAAGCTTTATCACTTGGTAACTTCACTTTTGAAAAGTTCCATTGTTTTCAAAGTAGAGGGTTTGTGAAGGAACCTGAAAGGACTTTGGTGCTTGGTGTCTCAGGTTTATGAATTTTCCTAAAATCATGAATGCCATTCTAGACTTTTAGAATTGGATTTATATTGAGGTTAAACTTGTCATTAATACATGCCATCCTTGCAATATAACTAACAATCTGACAGCAGTTTGTTGGTCCCCATAATATGAGTTCATGAACAATATTAGATCTCAGTCAATAAAACAAAACCTTAAATGAACTTTTCTTTGATCCTTTTGCTTTAGTTGGGGGAAGAGGGCAGCTCACAACAGGGCACAGATTGTGTACTACATGGCAGAGAATCTGGAACAAAGAAGAACTGAAGTGGCAGAGGTCAGTGAAGACGTTTTTTATATTTTTTTCCTCCCTTTCATCAGAGATATATTTACTGCAAACAAAGTTTGGCTTGAACTAGTTTAAAGGTCTTTGGACAAGATGTTTAAAAGAAGGCTGGATTGATAGTTTGATCCTGCTAGGATTTTGTTCAGAGGAAAGCTGCAAGATGTTGTGCAGTAGAACTAATATATGTTATGTGTGAAATATTGGATCTTAAATTACTTCAAGAGTACAAATTATTTTTTGGTTGATATCCTTCTTTTTCTCCATTTTTCTCTCAAATTCCCTTGTTATGATTCATCTTATTTCTTTTGCAAGAATGTCATACCTTTGGAATCGCTGGCAAATATGCTTGCTTACTGTTCCCATCTTTGCAGTGATATAGTTCCCCATTCTCCTAATTACTGCCTAGGATATACTCCCACGAGCCACCATGACGTGTTTGTCCTTCAATTTTACCAACAGGGCCTTCACACTCTAACCGGTCAGGATATGAACGATTGCCTCAAAGAAGTTGACCTCTCCATTCAGAGGCTCTTCCATTGGGGTGCCTATGCAGACAAATATGGGGGAACGGTGCAGGTAAGAAAGAGAGTATCATTGCATAGTAATGGTGAATTTATTTATAACCATAGGAACATGGCAGCTACAGCCGGTTGACATCAGTTGTGAGTCAAGTGATTGTACAAATCTATTATGGACACTAGAAAGTAATATCACAAACTACTGGAGGTTTCCCGTAACTTCAATCTCTTCACAGAGTTTGGTCATTTTGTAGCATACGTGGGGTCTGTTTAAGAACACTTCTTGCAATTTTGCCCTCAAATGTTACAACATACTTAGTATTTACTGGCACAATGTTTGTAGGAAATGGGGGTTTTGGAAGACATGGCTTGTTTCAAGCATTGGATATTGCACCACATTCAAAAGATACTGTACTCTACTGCTTGTAGTATGTGAACAGACCCTAACCTCATTGCTGTGTATCTACCCTTTAATAATCCAAAGTTGTTCAAATCCATCCCTTTTACAGGAGACCTTGCTTTACGGTGCGACATGTGAAGATCCATGAACCGGTCGGTGTGGTCGCCATTACGTGTCCAGATGAGTCACCCCTCTTAGGTTTTGTGTCTTTGTTTGCCCCAGCAGTGATTCGGGGAAACGTTGTTGTCGTAGTGCCCAGCGAAAAGTACCCACTGCCGGCAGCGGGGTTCTACCAGGTAGTTCTTGTAGTAGTATGAGAATGGGTGGCATTTTAGTCTAGAGCTGTTATGTTTAAAAATTTCTGCATGATGGAAAGAACTACCATAAAGTTCTTGTTTGACTTACACATGAGATGCAATGATTTTGCCCTCTAGATACTTAAACTGATTGTGTCAAAGCACTATTTTGGAATGTGATTGACAAACAAGAATCTTTTTCCTGTGCATGTAATAGTCACCTCATATACCTGTGTGTGCAATAAGATATTAGTTTTCTCAAGGGGTTTGTCTTGTAAAATTGTCTTTCACTAGACAGGTGCTTCAAATCATATTCTTCATACAAGAAGCTGATAATTTCAACCACACCATTGTTAGTGAGACCAGAAAAAAATCAGCTATTTGTCTGAATTTATAACTCTGCAAGGAAAGGTATCACTGATGTAAACTATTTTATTGGAACTTCTACAACAAACAATTTGATGTGAAGGTACTCTTTTTCATGCTTTCCATATTTTTGTGATATTTCATCCATGCAAAATCTTGTTTTTTGTTGTGTGTTGCTATAACTATTACAGAAATTTAACAGTTTTTGCTATCTTATCAATATCATATTTTGTTTCAGGTGTTTGACACCTCTCACTGCACAAGCAGTTTTCAAGTTTTTTCCTCACATTTTATCTTTTATCTCTTGTATGATATCTCTAACTATACAAATGAAGAAATGCATTGTGTTAACATCCTAAAATATTAAAAGCTTGTGTTACATCATATTTCTCTCTCAGGTGTTTGACACCTCTGACCTTCCAGGAGGCGTTGTGAACATCCTCACCTGGCAATAAGGAACACCTGACCAAGTTCTTGGCAGAGCACCACGATGTACAGGCCAGTCTGGTACTTTGGCTCGGCAGCCGGGTCCAAGTTCGTGGAGTGGACCTCAGCTACAAACCTCAAGAGGACCTGGGTGGATTATGGTATCCCTCGAGATTGGACAAAGAAGGACCAAGGCCAAGGGGAAGAGTTTTTGTACCATGCTACCCAGGTCAAGAATGTTTGGATCCCGATGGGAGACATCTTTGCCAATTGATGACTAATCTCAATGAATTTCATCTCTTCTCCCCACAATCCGTGATCAATGTTTTGTAATCATTTATGACAGCTGTCATCTCATCATTTCCATTTCAATAGTTGCCTCCGAGGAGAAATTTTGAGCTGCAATATGTCAATCTTCCAACAAGAAAATAATTACAAAACAACAATTTTGGAATGCCAATTTGACTTTTCACTCATTTCTCATATTCTTTTTTTGTGTTGCCCTTATTGAACATTGTTTATCCATTGAATCCTGTAATAATTACACATGACTGACAGAAAATATGCAAGGTGGTCATGATCTGGAATTTAAGATGACCTCGTCCTTTTCAAACATGAAGGTGTTTAAACAAAGTCACCTGTCAGGTGTTAAAATATTCAAGAGTAGTTAGCAGAGATATTTTAACTTTGTTCACTTTTTTCATAATCCATTCCAGAGATGTGTGTTTCCTTTTTGTGTTTTTTTTTTTCATTTTATCAAAATAGTATAGACATTGCTTAAAAGCAGGCCTCAAGGACAAATCCTCTCAGCATGTTATGGCGGCAGAGAAAAATTCAGCAGTCTCTTAGACGTGGTGGATCTCACGGTAAGGTTCGAGTTTCTACTTGCTGAGAAGGCAGATATGTTGGCCTTACATTGCACCTTCCAGGTTGTTATATTGCAGATCCTTTGATCCCTTGATTGCAGTGTTTATTGTTTTTTAATAATGTTGAGGTATTTTACTTCTAATAATTACAGAATTAAATCATTTATTTAAAAGTACATGAATTTTAAGTTTGAAGTGAGCCTATATTTTTATGTGAATTTTTTATTCAAAGTGATATCTACCACAGAATTTAAAAACTCTAAGGTTGTTGAAAACTATCCAATTAATGTTAATTGGTTGCATAAAAGAGATACCACACTGTGTTTAAGTGTATGTGCTCAAAACTTGGAAAAGATATGATAATCATCCCAGACTCTCTTGGTGACTGTAGAGAAATTATTGTAATTTCAAAGGAGTGGGATGAGGTCATTTTGTGAAACTGCCATTGAATGCTGGAATTTTTCTTGCCAAGAATTTGAGTGTATGTGTTTTGTGGTCAAGTGGAACACCAAATGTGAAATTTGACAAGATTTGTCAAGGTTTGTTACCATCGTGATGCAGTTGATCTGGGATTAGATATTAAGAGATTCAGGGACTGGCTATTTACATGAACATGTTCGTAATTATTGCTGCGGACGAGATTTAAGCCAATCAGTATAAATGGTGATTTAGTTGTAGGGGTGAGGTCAGTGCGAATAACAGACTGAGGGTAATGGACCTTGCTGAGCGTTAGAAAGTTCAAACTCAGAGCGTTACAAACACGTTGAAATAAATTCAAGACTTTATTGTAGCATTGTGTCTGAAGCTTTATCATTTCTCCAAGCTCATCATCATCATCATCTATGCATGATTTAATGTAATCATTCAAGACTACCTCCTGCATGCTCTGCAGTAAGTATTTCTTCGAATTTTACAGTTTTTTTCATTCTTCGTTACTGGTGCTATTTGGTGCTTTCTTAATTGTCAAGTGTGTGGAGGAATAGACTTGTGTTTTCTTGGAGGAAGAAAAACAAAAAAACTAAGGATGACAACAATGTGCCTTCACTTAAAATAAGTTCCTGAATTATTTTGGAATTTATAAATCATTGTACAAATAAATCCTTTATTTGTATTCCAATAACATAGAAAAATAAGTGGATCATGACTCTGTGACCTCTTGAAAGTGTAAGATATTTTTATGTCATGTCACCCAAATGGACTTAATGTATAGGGGCATTTTCAAAGTTAGATTGTATTGGCTGCAGAGTCATCAGAAAAAAGACAGTTTGTTCTGGATGACCCAATTTTTTATATTGAGCTGGTTTATGGAATTTTCTCATAAGCACAAGAAAAGTACGTTTTGTTGATCATCCAAGTCTGTGAAAGTTAATTACTGCAAACTGTGGCACACAGGAACCACATTCATAACTGTTGGGCAAATTTTTTGACAGATCAGGCAATGGAAAGTGGTCTTTACCACCTGCACAACCTGTACATCCTTTTATGATATTAACAGAAAGATTGTCAGTGGTGTTGGACAATTTTGTCTGCAGTACTGTGCAGGCTCAATCGTTAAGCCTTATGTCATTTTACATGTGTTGCAGTTTGATTGGATACTGAAGTTGTAAAACTCACCATAGGGTCCGGATATGCTAGCACAGACTCGTGCATTACTTTGATGATTAAAAAGAAACCCTGGAGTTGCTGTTATAAAACAACTTATTCTTGAAAACTCCTTGCTTGGTTTGTCATATGTGGTGATATGAAGTAACATTACAAATAAATTTGAATGTTTGATACTCCATTATAGTCTTAGAGAGATTCTAAGTACAAAGAGAAGTTTAACATTTTGGTGAAAAAACACCTGGCACTCAAAAAGGTCACATGATTCGATTTAGTAGAAATGAAAATACAGTGCTTGGAGTTTAATCTGGTACAAGACTGGTAATCTGGTACAAGTGCATTGAATTGCAGCTGAACCAGGTTTCAAAAGGGTTAGTTCTCATTTTGTTATGTAGCATAATGTGTGGATTTCCTTAGTTTGACCTATTATGTTGCTGTGTTGGGGGTCTGGATACATACATTAAGGGGATATCAGGGGTCTTTCAACAGTGGTTTCTATTTAATGTGTTCCTTTTCTACTCGTACAGTTTTAACAATAAGGTACTGAGTCACTGCTGCACTGAAGCAAACTGTTAGAATTGTGGTACTTTTAATATTACATCATACTATAATTCATCAATACAAGAAAATGATTGGTGGTGGCTTGCATGAATTTTTTCTGTGGTTCAAAAATGATGCAAGGCAGTTTTCATGGATAACAAAAGGTTTTTTTTTTTTATATCAATATGATTATCTTCCATATTACTTTCATCCTTCACCTCAATAAACCTTGAGATCAATGAAGACATTGCTTTTGTGTTTTTCTTTTCATGTTGTGGTTTTTATTATAAACTTTAATTTTCATTGTCAAAGATTTAGCAAACTTTCCAGGTAAGACAAACCTCAATGAATCTACGGTAAGGTTGACTCTTACCTGTAACAAATACACTAGAACCTTTACACCACTGTTAGACTTTAGTGCCCATGACAACACCACTGTTAGACTTTTTTGCTCATGACAACACCACTGTTAGACTTTGGTGCCCATGACAACACCCCTGTTGGACTTTGGTGCCCATGACATCCAATGGAACTTTATATAATTTGACAGACCTGAATGACTACTTGATGTTACTGAAAATGTTTACATAACCTCAGGGCATTCAGGCTGGTACTAAAAAAGACTTGTTGCTATTTGCATTGAAAGAGAGTGACAATTGTAATTGATTTGCAACAGTTGACAAAAAGGGAAAGTTCTAAGCTCTGTTACCCTGAGAGTAGATTATTGCGCTGGTAGAGTGTTTCACTCCAAATCTTTTGACTAAAGAGATGATCATCTCATGAGGACTTACATGAAAAAAAGTTATGAGAATGATACTTCAAATCATATTTTTGGGGGTGGGGGTATGATGAACCAACAAGGCCTATCACAATGGCATTTGTAACCAGCAAAAAGGTGTACACAATTCCGACATCACTTCTGTTTGTCAAATAAAGCTGTAAAGTTTGTAATTTAGCTTTCATTTCGTCTGGATAACTACCTCTAGACCTGTGCATAGTTTATCACCCAAGAACATTACGATACCTAAAATTCCACATTTGCAGATGTCCATAAAAGTGTTCAATGTAACAGAAATCAGGGACATCATGATTGCAGGGACATCTCTTATTAATATCACTTGAAAACCATTATCAATTCTCCTATTCAATGATTACAATGAGTTTAACCAAGACCATCAAGGTGAATGGTCACAAAGGGTACCCTGGACTCCAGTCAGCTGATTTCATCACACTAAATGTTTACCAAGCCAACAATTGTAGATGGATGGCAAATCAGACCTGGGGTGGAGAGGTCTGTCTGACGAACTTCTGTCCTGTATGGTTCCAAGGGAAATTTCACTTCAGGTTCCAACAAAGTTCTGCATTTTTGTGTGAGCACTTGAAGAGTAGGTAGTCTTGATTTCAAGTGAATTACTTGGATTAAAATTACCACTTTCTCATTCAACTATTTGATGTATTTAGCTGCAAGACACCATCACATAAACGTATCTTCAAATGTATTTCTTATTGCCATTTAAAAATTAAAAACGCTAAGCTTTTCAAAAAAAAAGTTTCTGCATGTTGAATGCTTTTCAATGTGACAACATTACTTTCCTTTCATGCTTACATTGCTATAGCAAAAGCCAACTCACTGGAGTTGAACTCCTCTAACAATAATTGTCCATCACAATTCTAAACAAGAGTACAGCATTCCGTTCAGGCACCCAACATTCAAATGAAAGAAAGCCACAGTCAAACCAGGGGGCACCATTATGATTTGGATGTGTTGCTTCAACATGTTTAAATTCACAGTTAACACTGAGAGGCTATCAAAGCACTAAAGATTACTATTAGGATAACCACATCAATCATCTTTCATATCAACTCTCTAAGTTTCCACTGTCATACAAACATTTCCAAATGTTTCTAAATGACATCAACAATGCTTCCATTGGTGTTTAAGATGCTGGTTTTGAGGATACATCAAGATCATCATCCCTGTTTTTCTCCAATCACTACATGTCCAAACACTATGCATCAAATGACTTGATACTCCTCATCGAGTAAATTTGCCATCATTTAATGTTTTGCATCAGACCATGTCTTTTCATGGATCATGTTCTTCACTGACTCCACTAAAATCGGCTGAGGCCACCAGAGATATAAGTCCCTCTCAGGCTACACCTTTGCCCATTTCTATCGCTGTCGCCAGTGGCACTGGTTTCCACTCTCCATGTTCCTGGATGAAGACGACCCCTTTCTTGATGAAAACGTGACGGTTGCCGAGGGCAAACACCTGGACTCCTTGCTCTCGTTTGTTAGTCGGCACAAAGAGGAGTCCACTCTCTTCAGCCTGTAGGTAAAAAACAAACGGAAAATGTTTCATTCTTTGAAAAAAGTAAGAAGAAAATCCTGACATCTCATTACACATGTTCACTCCAACCCAACAGCAACGAAGACTTTTGTAAATCTCATATGGACTTCAACCCTCAGAGGTCTGTACAGCATGGAATGATCCTTTCAAGTTAATCAGCTGGACTAGTTTATGTAGATCCACTGCTGTGTCTATTGATCAAATTTTCATATTGCATTAAACTATGATAATCTCTGACTATTATTGCCACAAATGTTCATTGTCTTCTAAAGAAAGAACACTGAACTGACCCATACACTGCCTGTTTCCTCAGTCACCTCCTTACAAAATAACACCCTCCTCCCAATCTATCACTGACTAACCAACATACCACTTACGTTTTGAATATTCATACATCCTCACATATATCCAACTAGCGCAGCAATGCAGCTGTAGCTCACACAACTGAACTGAGGGTTACAGCCCTATGTTCTGACACACTTTTGTTCCCACACACGGTGTTCTGACACTCATATGTTACAACACATTCATTACATCAGGCACCATCTGGGGTCCCAGTTATGATGCTCGGAATAGTAATGACGCATTGATCAGCCGCTGCTGTCGGAATTTAAGTGTACATGTCGAAATATATTGTGTCGGAACATACGGGTGTCGAAACTTATGGAAGCCACTGAACTAAGTAGAGGTAATCTATGTTTGCAGCATTGCAAAATGAAAGTACAGTACTTGGAAGGTGACAAAATGTTACATACACAAAGTATCTAGCTCACACACTATCAAGCCTATGACATTGTCATATGCCAGTGTAGTATATTAATTTCGACATGTGATGTTGAAAAATGGCATTAGGTTTACCAGCTATGTTCTGTACAGAAGGTTAAAACTCCTTTCCGCTGTGTGATATGCAAGGATGCAATGCATAATGTTCAGATCCTGTCAGAGCTGGCTTTGGCTGGATCTGAATTGAAATGTGTGCTGGACTAGATTTTTGCAATGGTTGTAAAATTAGAATGTACATGGTTTTAAAAAAAAAACACTGCATTATTGATGATGCAACAAATCAACTCTGTTTACCAACCTATTTTTAGAGTTTACAATGATCACTCAGCCACGCGCTTTACTAATTAATTTGTGATAGGTGATAGTTCAGTTGGACCTGATGACCCACAGGGCAGATAGGCTGGCCAGACCAACTGTAAAATTTGATTATTGTTTACTAGAGTTACCACAGAATAGCTCTCCAGCTAAACCCGTTCAGTTAGAGTGCCCTGTGCAAAAGAGCAACCAAAAATCTGATTTTCCTCCAAAAATTACATTGCAACTCCCCTATAAATTAAGCCAGTCGAAATGTAATTAGCTGGGAAAAAATACATCTATCCCAAAAAACACATTGAACAAATTTCAGACAAATACCTCAAAAAATGAAGAAAGAGAAGGCTTTTGAAAAAATTTGACAACATCAGCCTCATTCTAATACCTCACACACTTGGTGTGTGAGCTAAAAATCAGAAATCAATATCAGCAACTGGTGTGTAAACCACAAGCATAACTATCAGACCAGTGTTGGACCCAGGACTTCTGTTTGGAAGGTACGTTACATTCACCCATTGCGGGAGAGTGCCATATATCTGGAGGAATAGACTTCGCCCTAAATGTGGTGTTTCTATATTGAAACCAGGTCAACGAGAGCAACAGTGAAATATGGCCGATTGAATATTACGGCACAACTGACTAGTTCTGAAAAGTTTGAGGTCCATGTGTACCCACTGCACAGTTCTTCCCCTCCACAATCTGCCAAAGCAGATGATGTATTCTTAAATATTATGACACAGAAGTCATTGATACGTCATCCACGATGCAAACTGCAGAAACTTAAAACCACAGTACTGACTATTCACTGTTGTGTCTATTGGTTTGCAAATCCAAAGACAGTCCAAAAATCCCTTCGATTTAATTCACTGTACATCTGATACCCTAAGAGGAAAATCAAGCCACAGAAGCCATATCTTTCACACCACACATGCTAATAATGCGTACAAATACATAGGAAATCCCCCTGCCAGTTGAAATAAATGGTTCCAGATGACTTATAATTTTACTGTAATGTTACAATTTCAGTAATTTTACCTTTCTCTCCAGCAATTCCCTGAATGTCTCTGGCACTTCACTCTGAGGTGTGGACATCAACTGGAAAAAAAAAGGTGAATGAAATGCATGGGGTTTGTACATTTATGATGAAACTGTAGTCTTTACTACTAAATGTACAACTTCAATATTTTCAACCTACTACTGTTTGCACTGCCCACATTTTACAGTTTTATAGGTGGTAACTGTAAATAAGAAGTCTTATGATCAATGGTTCATCCTGAAGTTCTTGTTTATGGTTATCTCCGGTACTTTCACAACTAACAGACAACTTCAAAAGATTCATTCATGGAACCAACTTTAAGCTGGTGGTAGCCATGCTAAAACCATGTACTTTCACACCAAAAGAAGGGCAAGTGATAAAAAACAAATTTTGTCCAGTTTAAGAAGTTCTAAAACATATTTCTGTTTTTCTTGTGTTAAATAAATTCATTCAAGTCATTTGAGAATTTAAATAACTTCAGACTTGAATGAAAACACCAAAAAGGTTAGCACAAAAAGTTGGTAACTGACAAACTGTACTTGTGTCAGACAAAAATACTGTGCAATTGTATACATATCACATGCTACTATACTGTACATGCACAGAAATAAAAACACTCTGACTCTGGGAAAACTAGGAATTTAACACTTAGAATTTTTTAATATCATAAAGGGGATAGTTAAATGTTTAGTTGAATTTTACCTCTTTTGCAAATTTGACACCATTCTCCCAATTCTTTGATCCAACTTACAGTACGATACTGCTCATCATCATGTACCATCCATTGAGTTTTGACTATTTCAGTCAGCAGTTATAGTAGTTGACTGTTACAACACTACTCATCATCATGTACCATCCATCCAGTTTTGACTATTTCAGTCAGCAGTTATAGTAGTTGACTGTTACAACACTACTCATCATCATGTACCATCCATCCAGTTTTGACTATTTCAGTCAGCAGTTATAGTAGTTGACTGTTACACTATATGTTGTTCTTTTATTTTACAAAATGAAGTACACAGAACATGCATGGAGGTCATACTGATCTGTGAGGAACACATTACATGTGCTGTTAATCTGGAACAGTTAATGGAGCATGAGGGCAGTTTCACAGGCACCGTATGAAATAAATGCCAAGTAAACTTCAGAGGCGCCTACCTTTTCTTCCCATCTCTCTGGACCTCTTTCCCGCTGTCTCTGCAGGTTGCTGAGGTAGGCCAAGTTCTCTTTGATGTTGGTGTGACCAGAAACAGCTCTATTCATGATAGCCAATGCATCATTAAAATAATCTGCAAGATATAACAGGATATATCATTTAATAACTAAACAGCAATTTAATTCATAAGTAGAAGAATATTAGTTATAATTACACCAGTGATACAATTGAGCTTTAATTTGGTGTCTTAAAAACTTCAAGTATGACACTCCCTGCATAAACCTTGTGCATTATGAAGTGACTAATTAAAGTGTCACATAATTGATTCCAAGAAGTTCATGACTAGAAAACTAGTACATTCATCATTTTCAGTAGACAAACAAAATTACAGTTGAGATTCTAACTTTTTAAGTTACAGGCAAAGGGATGTCGATCTGCTTAAAGGCAGGTTACATACCACTAACTGCAAGATGTAAAAGAAGAACACTTGCAGTGGTCAAGCCAAATGGTGTATACTATCAAAATCTCTGTCTACTGCCTCCAGTCACTCCCTTCCCAACATCACTCACCTAAAATTAGAGTTTGGCTAACATTATCAAAGCAAACACTATGACAAGGTCTGTTTATGTCTGTTTGACATGTACAGTTCAGATTTTATTCCAGCAAAGATCAAGTTGAAGGAGGATGAAACCCTGGAAATATATTTATCAAAATGAAACAGAAATGTTTCACAAACACCTCCCCATTGTTTCCTTCAGAGATACTGTTCTACATCCAAGGTACACACTTTTGAAATTCAGAAAAGGGTGCTGCCATTTTCTCCTAAGTTGCATGTAAACCAACTTGCATATGTCAAAAAATGATATCAAAATAACCACTGATAGCAGGAATTTTAATGTATTTCTTTGTTTTCTTTACCTACAATTTTTATAAATCATACAATAATCAAATCATTAACACTGATTTGAATCAATGCATGACTGTTGAAACTATATTGACAATGAAATAAGAAAAACAAAAACTTTTCAATCACATGTGGTCTGGTGATATCATCACAATTTCAACATGGCAGCTTCCTGATTAACTTTTTATAATTATTCAAATTGCAATATCTTGGAGAGTAAACAATATACTTAAAGCAGAATGTGCTGCTTGAAAGAAAACAAATAGCCTTTATCGTTTATTCTCCATCATTCTCTTCCATTTGATACCAATCTGGAACATACCATCTACGATATGTTTCTTTCAGGAGAAATTCCATTCCTTAGATCGTTAATTACGGAAGAAGGAAGAGTGACTCATTTTTGGGGGGCTAACAAGTTAACAGAAGCCAGGCCCTGAAGTAAATGTGTGGCACTTCTGTGCGAAGACCCCAGAATGAAAACGCATTGCTTCAGGAAATTAGGCTTTACTTGGACAAATAGACCATGGTGCAGGTAGTTTGTACAGCTTTCTACAACTATGCAAAATATAGCCAGTCTTTTGGTATACTTTTGACATTGCAGGAATATCAGCAAATCCTGCTTTAAATGAAATTTGGTAATGGTGTTCACCAAATGTTAGTCTCTGAAATGACATTGTCAAAAGTCCTGACTTTTCTTCTCCTTTAACAACATTATCATCCTGAAGAATAACTTACATGTTGAAAGGTACCTGTATGACCACTGGCAAGTGCCATGTAGGGAAGATGGGGTGCTGCATTTTTTTGTAATCATCAATGAATGCATTTAAAGCTATAGATTTCTGTAGGGGTGGGTTGAGGTGCACATTTCCTAGAAATTGGATAGTTTGTAGTCAGAACATCGTACTTTCCCTACATTGAAGGCTGAAAATTTTGACGTGCCTTGCACACTCTGTAATATACAGTATCCATATATTCACTGCATTACTTGAATGTGTCCAACCCCAGGTGTCCACCCCCCATAGTAGCACCCCCTCTATACGTAATTCATTTCATCTTATCCCCCTCCCTACATTTTGGAACCTGGCACTACCAATGGGTATGACTTCCACCATTACCAATGAGATAAAACTGCAAAGCCAAAGGTCACCAGGACTGGCCCTCTACTTGTAACACATGATGTACACAATATCACAAATGTTTTTACCATCAGATACCAATATCAATTAGAATGCATAGCACATACACGACTACTCCCTATCAAGGTCACGACAGCTATCGTCAACTCGATGATGGAGATGCATGGATAAATGGATATATTGTTTCCTTTGGCAGGAATTATAATTCATTAATGAGCAAGCACGCATGCTTCTAGCTCCACAAAAACTCACTCTTAATGACAGGTTCTGTCAGAACCCTCGTTGGAAAGAGACTTTTCCATCCAGAGAACCAGTTGGAGACTTCTTCAAAATTAGGAGAGTTACCGAGCCACGAGCAGAGGACCTGGATCCATTTTGGGAAGAAGTTTTTCTCGAATAAGGTCACCATCACTGGAGTTGGAAGAAACTCATCCCATGCCATTACCCAATGAAATGGCTCTGTGGACAAAAGTCAACATAAAATGAACATAACTAACCTTAAATACTTCCTTAACCGAAACAAGTCATTATTAGACATTGCTAGTGTTACCTTGCACTTTAAAAATGGAAGTAGGACAGACTTTAGAAAGTCATATGAATTACAGTAAGCTTAACACTTGATGAAAGGAAAGAATACATTTGGCATCAGCAACATATCAGGAAGACTTACAATGTAAAGTGTGGAGCTGTTGAAGAAAGTTGCAAAAGGCTTTATCCCAGGCCTGGTCACAGAATTTATCAGGCAAATCCAAAAGTATTGTTGGCAAGTTGTATGTCACACAACCAGGCGAGAGCAAGGAATGAACTTTCGATTTCAATAACTAGCATCAAAGATATGTGAGTTAGCATTTCTAGATATTACTTAACCTGCTTTTCACCATATCATTTCCAATGTCTTGGAATATGCACAAGTCTACTTGTCTAGGGTGACTGATAATCAATGTCCTTCTTTCAAAGTTAATACACTCATCAATAATACTGAACTGCATTTTCATATCTCAAATTGTAATAGAACTGTTTGTGCATCAAACTCATACCATCCATCAATTTGATACAAATTGATATTTCTTGTATTCTCAGACGTGGTATAACATTAAAGTTTCTCTTTCTTTTGGGCAACAAATTAAAAGCCAAACTAAATGTCAGTAAATTATCCAGAATGAAACTTAGGTTAATGCCTTACGGAGGTGCTGCTGGTACGGATTGATCGAGAACTCTTGCAGACAGATGGCCAGCTTTGGAACAATATTCCTGAGGATGAAGGCATCCATGGTACCTTGAGAAAAGACTGCCTTCCACGGGGTGAGGATGGTCTTGGCAGAGGAATCACTGGGGTGCCACCCTGTCAAGGCATTGCCAAATTTTTGTCCTGATTGGTGCATAGACAGGTTCCAACTTATCACCTTTAACATAAAGTCAAAAGTAGAGAGCAAATTGAGTAGAACTATTTTCAGTGTTGCCTAAAGAGACGCAATGTTGTGTTCGCTATCAAAGGCATTATATAACTGTGCACTGTCAGAAGTATTGGTCCTCAACATATATAATTGAAAATAACTACTTCCTTAAACAAGGGTATAACAGGAGTAACACTAGGAACAATCCTGTTTATAATGATTGCAGCAGTTGAGGATGTCAAATCCAAAGGCATTTATTTCTTGGCTAACAACATCTGTGTCTCCTCATGGCACACTTCTAAGACCATGGCAGGGCAGACATGTAAAGCATGCAGTATGCACATGGGCAGAAAATGTGGCACGTAAGCCATATCTGTGAAAGTTCCTGGTTTAAATGTTATTATATTCCCCTTACAAGATATAAGTCTGCCAGTCCAAAGTCATGCCTGGGTGCATATACAGCATGAGTTAATGGGCACCCTAGTTGTTTGGAGTCCTGGGCTTCCAAGATGTTGCTATCACCCTAAGCTTAAGATTTACTATTATCCAGAATATTACTTACCTAACTGGGGCAATCTTGAGAGCACCAACTTAAGAAACAGCTGCCACATACTTCAGAGGATCCCAGCTTGCTGCTTTCCTCCCGTCACATTAATAACCCAACATGAATTTAATAATAAAACTGAGGGTATTAAAAAGGGAGTGTGTATCTGTAAGATACATTAAGATTAAGCAGGACATTTTAACCAGCATATAACTTACCCAACAGGGGTAACCATGGGTGTATCCAAGAGTGAATAGGCACAACATCCGTGAGAGGGTCCCAATCTTCAACCTCTTTCACCAATCTTGGCATAATCAGCTGATCAAATATATTATCTTTCACCCAAAGAGGAAGCAATGGAATCCAGTTTTCAAGAAATTCTAGAAAAAAAATGCAATGAAAGACGGCATTCAAAGATTGTCTGTGATATTTGAAAGCAAGATCCTTGCCATATTTTAAAGGGATATGAAAAGATATAAACAAAGTGGTGTGTTCCAATATACTGTAGAGTAACAACACCTTTCATGTGTCCTCTTGTACAGCACCAGTTCCAGATAATTACCATGCACATTCTTTGAGGATCTCAGTGACCAGAGAGGGTGATCTCCATGACTAGAAAGAGTGTTCAAGGCACTTTATCAGAAGATCATGGTGGCCACCGAAAGAGTGCCTAGTTTGCACTGTTCTGAGGATCTCAGAGACCACTGACTGAGTTCTTACCTTGTACTTTGTCTGACGATCTCGGTGATAACTGAGACAGTACTGACCTTGTACTTTTTTAGAGGCTCTCAGAGACCACTGACTGAGTTCTTACCTTGTACTTTGTCTGACGATCTCGGTGATAGCTGAGACAGTGCTGACCTTGTACTTTATCAGAGGCTCTCAGAGACCACTGACTGAGTTCTTACCTTGTACTTTATCAGAGGGTCTCTGTGACCACTGACTGAGTTCTTACCTTGTACTTTGTCTGAGGATCTCGGTGACCACTGGGACAGAGCTCTTCTGATACAGGGCATCCACAACTCCCATATCATCCTCTCGTACATGTTGATTGTCGGACCATCTGGGATTGCGATCCTGTTGTCATCGTTGTCCAATATTTTCTTCCACTTTTCGAACAGGCCTTGGTGCTTACGTATCTCCTTGAAAGGGGTCCATGAATTCAGCTCCCTGCGAATCTGAGAGAGCACAAAACAGATGAGGGGTATGCAACTTAAGTCTAATGGGAGGAGCTAAAGTATTCATAACCAGAAAGCCAAAAGGCTTTGTGATTCCTTGCCACATGGTTATATTATAACAAGCATGAATTATTCACATGACAAGTATGAGATCAACTGCAGTTACTGGTCTTGAAACACCTTTAATAAGCCTTTAACCCAAATAACCTTTATTTTGGTGACCTCAAATGACATTTGACGTCCACTAAAAGCAATAGGGATCACCTACCCAGTATGGGGAACCTACACATCAAGTATGACATCAGTCAACATTACTCTTCTGGAGATAATGTGCTACAAAATTTTCACCTCGGGGGGCCTCAAACGACCTTTGACCTCCACAAAAACAATAGGAGTCATCTACTCAATATGACTAACCCACACACCAAGTATGACATCAGTCACACTTACCCTTCTAGAGATACTGTGTTTACAATGTGTTTACAGTTTGACTCAGGGTGACCTCAAGTGACCCTTATCTCCACCAAAAACAATAGGGATCATCTACTCAATATGACCAACAAACACACCAAGTATGGCATCAGTCGCAGTTACCGTTCTTGAGATATCATGTTTACAAGGTTTCCACATTTTGACCTCTGGTGACCTCAAATGACCTTTGATCTCCACAAAAAGCACTAGGGATTATCTACTTAATATGACCAACCCACACAGTAAGTATGACATCAGTCACAGTTACTCTTCTGCAGATACTGTGTTTACAAGGTTTTTCCAGTTTGACCTCCGTCGACCTCAAATGACCTTTGACTGCCACCAAAAACAATAGGGATCATCTACTCAATATGTCTAACCCACACACCAGGTGTAATATCAGACACAGTTACCGTTCTTGAGATATCATGTTTACAAGGTTTTCACATTTTGACTTCTGGTGATCTCAAATGACCTTTGACCTCCACCAAAAGCAATAGGGATCATCTACTCAATATGACCAACCCACACACCAAGTATGACATCAGTCATGGTTACCCTTCTTGAGATATCGTGTTTACAAGGTTTTCACATTTTGACCTCTGGTGACCCCAAATGACCTTTGACCTCCACCAAAAACAATAGGGATCATCTACTCAATATGACCAACCCACACACCAAGTATGACATCAGTCATGGTTACCGTTCTTGAGATATCGTGTTTACAAGAAGTGTCACATACACACATACACACACTCACACCCTCGTACACACACACACACACACGACATCACCATTGCCATAGATTCCTTCTGCCTTCGGCAAGGAATCAAAAATCTGATATCTCAAGTGGATATTTTCGACCAACCTCTGCTGTTGAATTTCATAATTAGGAAAAGTGCCAGACACTCTAGAAGAATTAAAGCTACTCTCAAGTAGTTTCTTCAAATATACCATCCTATTAGCAGTAGGAATGTAATTCTGTCTCAAACCCTTTAAAAGGTGAGATTATGACCCTGTCAATAGCACTTTATTCATGAAAAGGAGATCTTGAAATGAGCTTCTCTCTGTGAATGATGATTAAATACCTCCATACAATCTCACTCAGTATAATGACCTATCCTTTTCATACAGCAACTAGAAACTAGAATGTAGCTGTACTATTGCAGACATTTCTTGCCAAAAATGTTTCCATACCTTGTGGCATAGAATATGTGTGCGGCGACTAAGTAGAACACAGTTCAAAAAGTTTATCATTCCAGATAAAATTCCATGAATCTTTCACCATGCTTAAGGCTTTCATATTCATTGCAGGAGGGAAACATATTCCAGTACTTTTTTGAGTTTTTCATGCTGATAGCCTAAAAACATGGACTGGTCCAAAGACAATATTACTTGTATCTTACAAACATGGAATGGTCCAAAGACAATATTACCTGTAGATTACAAACATAGAATGGTCCAAAGACAATATTACCTGTAGACTACAAACGCAGACTGGTACAAAGACAATATTACCTGTAGCTTAAAAACGTGGAATGGCCCAAAGACAATATTACCTGTAGATTATAAACATGGATTGGTCCAAAGACAATATTACATGTAGCTTACAAACATGGATTGGTCCAAAGACAATATTACCTGTAGCTTACAAACATGGATTGGTCCAAAAACAAAAAACATGGACTGGTCCAAAGACAATATTACCTGTATCTTACAAACATGGAATGGTCCAAAGACAACATTACCTGTAGATTACAAACATAGAATGGTCCAAAGACAATATTACCTGTAGCCTACAAACGCAGACTGGTACAAAGACAATATTACCTGTAGCTTAAAAACGTGGAATGGTCCAAAGACAATATTACCTGTAGATTATAAACATGGATTGGTCCAAAGACAATATTACATGTAGCTTACAAACATGGATTGGTCCAAAGACAATATTACCTGTAGCTTACAAACATGGATTGGTCCAAAAACAATAAACATGGACTGGTCCAAAGACAATATTACCTGTAGCTTGCAAACATTGATTGGTCAAAAGATATTACCTGTAGCTCACAAACATGGAATGGTCCAATGTCAATATCAAATGTAGCTTGCAAACATGGGTAAATCCATAGATAATACTACCTGTATCGGATGAAACTTTATACTCACAAATGGGAACAAGATGACCACTGCCAGCTGACATACTTCAAAGGCACGATACTCCTCAGAGTAATCAGCTTGGAGCCGTTTCATCATGATTTCACATTCATCCAAAACCAATGGATCTGTGGAATTCAACTTGAACTTCTCTTCGCAACTGAAATTATGAAGATTACGAAATAAGATCAAGAAAGAGTGGTCCTTTAATGTGTGCGGAAGAGATTGTTCCATCTGGATGAAGTTATTAATGAAACAATCATGCATTTACAGTAATAGTTAAACTTTTAATGTGAATGGAAGTAAAGCAACCACAAAAAAAATGAAAACATTTTTAATGTTCTTGGTGGTATTATATCCAGATAACTGTGATATTAAAATACTGTAATTTTCATCCCACTACAGAATTAACTTCCACAAAAATGTTTATTCTTTTCTCTCAAATTTCAACTTAAAACACTGTAAAAATTATAAACTAAATTTTTACCACAAAGAAATGTCATCACCTTCTTTTTCTTTTTTGTAAAGCAAATACATGCAAATGAAAAGTGTTTTGCTCCTTAATTTGTAGGGATCTTGCTAAGTTACTTGCCCCATGCATTATCCCTTCCTATCCCTCCTTTTTCTGAGTCAATATCTGACTTGAAATTCAAATCACATAAACTTCAAAGCATCCTTGGTCAGGAATACTGTTGTTCCTTTAACAGAGGGGGCCACTGCAATACTGAAATCAGAAAGAACATAAGCCACCTGCACAGATAAATTGCAAGGAGCCCCCAGAAATATATCTTGCCCCCCCAAATGAAATTCTAAGGTTAAAAAAATCCGCAAAATTAGTATAAAACAAAACTAGAAGTTGAATGAATGACCACAGTCATGTAGTTATATTTGGTTTGCTTTGTTACTTTTGAGCTAGTTTCTTAAAACAGAAAAAATAGGACTAGCCAAATTAAGTTGAATACCGCACTAAAGAAAGTCAAGACCAAAATCCAAACAATAGATGCATGTGAAAACAATGAGCCCAGTCCCCACACTGCAGTAGTTTTAATAGCAAGAAAGACAAATAATGATTCTGATTTGGTAAAAAGTGAACTTATATCAATGAAAAATGAGCCATGAAATTGAGAAATTATCACTTGTGGATGGGGAAATCCAAAAGTGACTAAAAGAAAGAGAATACTGGGCTAATATTCACAGGGCTGAAGAGAGTGGGAATTGCTGTCTCCGGCGATCTAAGAAGCATTATTATCCAAAACTTTTCTTGTACGATACTCGTAGATAGTGTCGATAACAGCTTGCCCCCCCCCCACTAAAATCTTTGCCCACCCTCAGCCTCCCAAAATGAAAAAGTCTGGTTACGCCACTGTGACAGACAGAGAGGCACTGGCTGTAAAAGGGTTAAAGAGATCCAGGATTTAACCTGACGTACTATTAAGAGGCAGTTTCACAAAATTCACACTTTATTTTACTAATTGAGGGATAAGTTTTTATCGTTGACAGCTTGACGTGTAGAACAATGCAGAAAGAGGTGGCATGTACGTCACATAGTAAATGGTCTATTGTCCCATCTCACGATTTGTAGCAGTTCATGGAATCAGAATTCAAGGACATTTTAAGGACTACTCAAGACCTCAAACAAACGTTTTAAGTACTTTTAAGTACTATTTGAAGTGAATCGCACTTGGATATTCCACTCAGATCAGTCAATGACGAGCATGGAGGGTATTTTTTGTAACATCCATTAAAGTCAAAGTCTCTAGTCCATCTACAGTGATTGTGCAATACTTTTGCTGAAGACTAATAAGTGGTACTCTCCCCACCCCCCCTCACAACAGCCAATAAATTTTATAAGGAGTGGGAGTAAATAAAAAAAGTAAAGGAAAAGGAAGCGAATGTAAATATGGGCTTGCCATCTTCCCTCCACGTTAAATTCTCCCTGCTGGAAATGTGGCGCAAGTTCAATCGAACCAAATGCAAAGTTACAGTTTGGATTTCCTGAATTAATTTAAAACTTTGAGCAAAGAGTCTGTGATGGCCACAATGCAATGCAAAGATTAAAAAAACATAAATTTGTAAGAGCAACCTGTGTACAGGTATGTTCACTGTTTTCTGTTTCAATAAGAAGCATTTTCCTTGAAAACTTTTGGTTCCTATGTTACCCTTTAGAAACCTGATTACTGCAAATTTTGTACGAGGATTTGAACAACTCTAACAGTCTCTCATGATTGTATGAGACTTTTCTCACTATTCTTTAATTCAACCATGCTGCTAAGACCTAGTGCCTACACAGAATATGTTAACAAGCAGGAAATCACTTGTTACATTAACAACAAGTACTTGGCCTAGTATTTTGCAAGAACACACTGTGCACTCACGCAAATGTGAAATACATTGTCATAGCAGATGACATGTTAGATACATGCGATAACCTATGCCATACTAGTACACTGATTAATGTTTTCTTAAGGGCATAAGGTTAGCACTTGCCAATGGGCTTTGTACACAAAATACTGGAAAACAGTAACTAAAATGGGCTGCACTTCAAATAGAAGAGACTGAAATTTGTCCATCATGAAGATACCAGTACCACAAGCTAACACTACAAGAATTTAGCAATCCTGATCGATCAGTGCAAAATTTGTTAAGGATACTTTGAGGACTTTCCAAGGCTTACTCATATTGATGGACTTTCGAAGGTTTAGTGCGAGAGCGGAGAGTTAGCAAAACATGTCCTTATATAAAGCAGAGCATTCAGTAAGAACCTTTTCTGTTGCATAATTAAGGAAAACATCCACAAAATATGGTGTAACCGATGTGATTCAGGCAATGTGTTATGCAGGAACAGTGTGATGCAGATTCTATGGATTGTAGGGTCAGTGCTGTGTTGGTACTGTGTGGTGATGTCACTGAATGGTGAACTTATTTCATGGGCCTCACCTTTCAATCAGTTCTAATAATTTCTTTAACCTTGAAATCCTTACAGTTTCCTCTTTCAAAACTCCTTCTAGCTTTGCCTTTTCATGTTGAAAGTTCACAACAAGGTCCTCTTCATGATGCAATCTGCAAACAGAGCCAGGAGCAGTTTTTGAACGTAAAGATTTAATTCATCATAATTCATTTGTTTGTAACTTGTGATGGAGACAACTCAAATACTGGAGGAAAGTGTGAGGAATTTGACAGACAAGATTTCCTCAAAGAAGTTCCATCATTGAACATGTAAGGAGAAAATATGAACAAGAGTGAAAAGATCCATGCACAGTCTGAAACAAATCAGAGATCCATGCACAGTCTGAAACAAATCAGAGATCCATGCACAGTCTGAAACAAATCAGAGATCCATGCACAGTCTGAAACAAATCAGAGATCCATGCACAGTCTGAAACAAATCAGAGATCCATGCACAGTCTGAAACAAATCAGAGATCCATGCACAGTCTGAAACAAATCAGAGATCCATGCACAGTCTGAAACAAATCAGAGATCCATGCACAGTCTGAAACAAATCAGAGATCCATGCACAGTCTGAAACAAATCATCAGAGACAGCATCAATAGATTTGATGAACACAATTTAACCATCCTCACCAACTTGAAAGAAACACACTTTGTTTAATGTTCTCTGAATTACCAAATAAACAAAGTTCTCTGAATTAGCAAACAAACAAAGTTGTGAGGAAAAAGTGAGCCACTGTAAGAGAGGTAGTCTAGACAACAAGGTCATTTATCCTTGAACTACTTCCACTTTAGTGCAAACTAAGTAGGACAAACAATTGTGTTCCTTTAGTACTCACTGTCGGTCATGGTGTATGATCTGTTGTT
This sequence comes from Stichopus chloronotus, assembly GCA_021234535.1. Classification (NCBI taxonomy): domain Eukaryota; kingdom Metazoa; phylum Echinodermata; class Holothuroidea; order Aspidochirotida; family Stichopodidae; genus Stichopus; species Stichopus chloronotus. The sequence goes on along the minus strand of CM037850.1, from coordinate 15,941,408 downwards.
CCGACATTTCTACTAGTAGTTGCAAGTTGTGTTCTAGTTCAGGCATCTCAAACACCCTCCGCTGCTCGTCGTTCCCGTCAAACACCTCAGGGGGCCGTTCGTGCTGTTGAGCCATTTCATGGTAGCTGCCCATAATCCTCTGTTCTGGCTGAGTCATGTCAATGACCTTGACTTTCGAAATGGAAGAATCGCTCTCTTTCTTCCTGCTTTTCTTAACCACACCAGATTTCAAGACTTCCTCTGCAGTTCGATATTTATACACAATTTTCTTACGTTTTCCCTATGGATGGAGATCAAAGTTAATGATTCTAGGAAAGCCAGTAGCCATCAAGATAAAAAAGGAAAGCAAATCTTCAAAAAATAGTCTTGACAATTTTTAATCTACTGTCACTAATGTGGAATAAGTGGTAGCTACCAAACATGAAATATTTCTGTAAACAAGCCCCACTTGGTTGACAAAAAATTTTAAAATTGTGATAAACTTCACAACAAGTAATATTTGAAACAGCACCATGCATAATTCATAATCACAACACAATGACATAAAAGTTGCACACTGGGCTTGCTTGCTCTTTTCACTGCACAAACTCTTCATCACAGGCTTGGCCAGCTAATTCGAACATTTTGGCAGGTTGCAAAAGATATGTACTGCAACTATACACTCAAACTCCAAGCAGACTAAAAGTTGTTAACATGTATGTATTAACATGAATTTACTCTTGATTGTTATATGGACTATTCATTTCAATTTTTAATGACAGTATCACACATCGACCAATTTGCTAGGCCCTTCAAAAGCTTCCACCATGCTATTACAAGGCTAACGTTATGAAGTGAACTGTTGATGTAGTCTTTTTGTTATGCAAGTTGTTGGTACTTCTGTAATTCAACGATTTCTGTTACAATTTGATCTGCAATGAGTTTCTTTGCCCCAAGCATTTTCTATTGGTCACTTTCAATTAGTTCTTCTCAGGGGATCTGAGGAGCCGGACTCACGAATACATAACTTTAACAAGTTCAAAATGCTTCCATAATCTAAAGCAGTCTTTACTTTCATTTTCTGAGCCCACTTGTCTAGCCATATTTACACCTTAATTGGGCAAACATATGAAATTCATAAAATCACTCCCTTGGCTGTGATGCAAGGACCAGGGCCATAGCTACATATTGGGTCGAGACATGTGCTCCCCCCCCCCCCCCCCATGCAGAGTAGTTTTCTATTCTATGTTTTAATGCCACCTATAAGGAGGTACAGAAGAAAGCAAAACGTAAGTATGTATATATAGTTAAAAATATAATAATAATAGCCCCAGTTTCCATCTGAGTTCCCTTCCCCTTAACTCATCCACAGGAAAGCAATGACAAGCTTTGGTTGAGCCTGCCCTAACACAAAACCAAAAAGAAAATGTGACTACATGTCTGGCAAGGATCATATGAAAAGGTTACCTTTTCCACATGTATTTGAAACATAAAGGGTCCAGCTATGATGACGTTTGTTTCAATGCACTTTAAGGTACCTTGTGCTGTTGATTATACAAGCTACAATCATAATGGTGCTGACTTTCTCCTGTATGTTTATTCTAGCACTCCAGAAAAAGTTACATACAAACGTCAGAAATGGTATTGTTACAGAAACTACTTTTTCATTGCAGATGAAAGTTTTGACCTCGCTTTGACCTTAAGCCACACAATAACTGCTCATTCTTTGAGTATCACAACCACTGTATGTGCCTGGCCTACCAGTAAATAAAGATCTACCACAAGACTTGTCCACAAGACTTGTCCTTCACTGTAGTGGATAAATATTCAACTTAAGTATTGCGGTATTGCGAGACACTAAAGATGAAAACCTCCTCTTGAGTACGTATGCAGGTGAATTTGATAGAGTTGTTTGTTACCAAGATATTATAACCAAACCCTGGATGACAGGTTAACAAGCTGACCATATATTGATACATAATTGATCATGGTCTACTAACGTACCACATGCAATACAGTTAAATTTGATTCAATTCACTTCATTCTAGGCCATGTCGCAAATTATATAATTTCCCTCAACCTGATTCCAGGAAGGAGTAGAAATTGGGGAGTATCAACTTACATCATCTCCAGGTCCTCGCTTCCATTGGGAGAGTTGCTGCTGAAACTGCTGGTCCTCTTCTTCCTCGGAATCCTCCACGACATCTTCCACATCCAGGTGGGGATGTTCCGATCCGTGGGCTCCGATAGCCCCCTTACCCCTCCTCTTCGTTGCCTCCACTGGCCGCACGATACCCTGGTTTTTCTTTCCTAGTCCTTTTCCTGGAATGTACCCCATCTGTGGTACAGAAAAGATGAATGTAAGACTTGTCACAATTGAAATGTTCTTTACAGTAAAGGGAGCATTCAAACCACAAAGTATACAAGATACTGTTTGTTATATGGGAACTACTGTACAGGATACATGGAAGCAGCAAAAAGACAGTAGAAATAACTTTGCAGGGTATTACACAAAGATGTGACAGATTACATTGGACTGTACACAGACCTTACATGGTTAGTAAAAGGACAACTTGGAACTTGCACATGTTCTGTTTAGGGACTATACAGGAGTTGTACATGGAATCACAGGGAGTTCACAGGGATGGAGCATGACTTGCTGTAACTTTAAAGAAACTGTTGCTAGACTCTTCAATTACAGTATGTTACCAGTGTTGTTAATAGAGCTGTTCTACAATACAGTAGCTGTAAATGGAGTGAGCCTGTGCTTTGCAGAGACAAAGAAATTTCCTGAAGCTACACAGAATTTGAAGTAACATATTTTGAAATCTCTTTTGAGAAAACTTAGCAAGTTTCAATAACAAGTATTCACATCAACCGCAGGATTCCATACTGCAGTTATCACTAATAATAAGTGTTCTTTACAGTTCAGACCCACCCATCCCATCCAGTCAAACCCACCTCATACCTAGTGTGTTGTAGCTGAGTCAAACCCACCTCATACCATGTGTGTTGTAGCTGAGTCAAACCTACCTCATACCTGGTGGGTTATAGCTGGGCCAAACCTTTATCCCGTAACTGCAGTGTGTTGTAGCTGAGCCAAACCCACCACATACCTAGTGTGATGTAGCTGAGCCAAACCCGCCTTGTACCTTGTCTGTTGTAGCTGAGCCAAACTCGCCTCAAACCTAGTGTGTTGTAGCTGAGCGACCCACTGCGCATCAAAGCATCACTGCAACATTTAACAACTTAGCACATCTGTAATAGGTTCCTTGTCCTATACATGCCAAACTAGAGATGTAGAAGTATCATAACTAAGCAGTTGGCTCTCAAACAATCACCTGTAAGAGCAGCTTTTCTCCAATTCCCTTTGTATTTTTCTGCCACGCTCCGAGGTTCTTATCAGCCTTCATCAACAGAGCATGGGCTTTCTGGGCTCTGGTCATTTTGGTCCCAGGCAACCTCTCACCAACTTCTTGCACCTCTTCTTCCTCCACCTCCTTGCTGTCTTCGAGTTCTTCATCTGTCGGGGCATCGTCCTCTGGGTTTTTCACCCCAGTAACGCCAGCACTGATGAATCCCATATCCTCCATGGCATTCCTTGCACCAGAGCCAGCCCCTAAACCTTGCCTCATTTCTGATTCATCATCGCTCTCACCAGCAAAGATGCCTGTTGACAAAAATAGTCTGAACATTAGTTAAGTTTAAATGATCTGAGGATTCCCATCAAAGGCAGCAAATATAATGCCCATGCAACAGCGACTGTAACAGAAGATTACACTGGGGAGTAAACTTCTGAAAAAACCAGTTTCATACAGTTCAGTTCTTAGTAAACGATATGCATGCTTGGACGTAAACACAAACTTATCAGACCAAACATGGAAGTGCTGGAAAACTGATCATTGCTTGTAATGGTGATGTACACACTGCACAGTCTGCTGCACAAATCACAATATGACTGAGACTTGTTTTGTGTTCCAAACACATATGTGACAATTTGACACTTAAATAACTACCTGCTACAGTAATTTAATCCTGTGTGTTGAAAACAGGGTAAGAGTGACTCTGGAATGGAGATTGTTGCAACTGGGATGCAGTAGCCACGAAACACACATTGTCTCTGTTGTCAGCACTGACATTTAATATAGCGTCATTTCACACCCAGGTGTGAAATACGTAAAGGGTATAACAACGAGTGTGTAGTTGACGAACATGCTGTTCACCCAGCACTGAAGGGTCAGCTAATTCCGGTGCATAAGGGTGAATGTGTCCTGAAGTGAAGACATGAGACACAGCTGGCCAGAACATTGGAGTGTACTGTACACAGATGATCTACAGTAAGGGGAATATTAAGATGGACAGATCAATGCAGTGACTTACCATAAATGGCATGCTTCTTTCCACCCTTTTTTCTCTTGGATCGATTTGGATTAAACTCATTTTGGAAATCAAAGTCCGTCACCTCGAAAGACTCCATCTCGTTATCGTCACTGTCCATGATTCAACAGCGATTTCCTTTTCCACGAACACACAAAAAGACTCTGGAGGCATAAAAAGTCCCAACTTCAATCTGTAAGATACAGTACATGCTCTGAAATTGCAAGAAGTGTTCATTTCTGACTTGTTTCACCAAGAACAACAACAAAAACTGTAGTAGTCTCAATGTAATGCTACAGTATACTGTCAAAACAAAGTCAACTGTCAGCAGATTTTGTTCTGTCCTTGGCTTCTACAGTACTCTTCATTTTGAATGGAACAAGTGTCATGGTGTACTACACAGGGTGTAAAGTACAGTATATCCAGTAGACCTTATTGTAAGTTGCAATATCCAGATTAATGACCGAATTTTACAATGATTGCATACATAAAAAATTTTTCCTGCAATTTCAGAAAAATAATAATGGGATAGTGGAAACCATGTCCTTTTGTAGTCCTTACAGTAGTAGCCAGGAGAACAGAAGTGAACAGGTGGAGTATACTGTAAGTAAGGCTGTGACTTGTTTGTTCAATGGTTATTCTCACTGAATGTTTGCAAGGTCGTAGCTCTAAGGTGAGCAGCACCATAATTCCTGCCCAGCATTTGTGATGAGTTTATACCTCAATGCCCGGCACAAAATATAGTAAGTATGATGCGAGACACAAGTCTTTCATGTGAACATTCCAAGATTTTGTGAGTGCTTGCCCATAACACTGCTTTGTATAAAACATAAAGTGCTCTGGGGAGCTGGACTCCACCAGTGATCCTGGTGCAAGCTCCTGGAACCCACCAGAGGTGAGTGGTTCCTTTTCCTGGAGCACGGCACTACAATTCGTCTAGCTACAGTACAACCCTGCTGAATGTTATGTTTCATGATGTCCCCTGGGCAAAACAGGAAGGAATGGTTAAGCTATTGTGAATCCCCACAAAGAAAGACTCACATACTTCCATGATCATTCTTTGGGGCAACCTTTGATCACTCTGATCAGTTTACAGTGCACATTTGTAAGAAACATGCAAAGAATTTGATAACCTGAACATGCAGAAATTGCACATTGACTTTGAAGTAAATTACCGTATGCATGCAACAAGCTGGAAATCGGTACCATTATCAGACCTTATCTACTAGCATAGCAGCAAGCAACATACAGTACATGATAAACCTGCAATATTTGGCTGGAGCATAAAAGATGGTTACCTAACTTACAGTATTCTGCAGCTGTATGCCAAATCAGATTCTTCCAGAATGATCAGCCTTTAATTTTGTGGATGGCTCTCCCAAAACAGTAATATCTTGAGTATTTACAATCTTGACCCATTTCTAGTCTACATCAAGCATTAGCTATGCCCTATGGAATACTTAAGTCAACTGTACCATAGGGCCCTCACAAGTAACTGTACATACGGTACAGCAAGGGTGTGCATTTTTTTTAAGTGCAGGGTAATTGCAATGTGTCACTTTGTGTGATCCAGATTCAACTTTAAAAGCTTTCATGAAAAAATATTACTACAGTATTACTTTAAAAAACTAAAAGCAGTGCCGGGTATTGTTGGTCCTTTTTGGATGAATAGTGCCAGTAAGTAAAACCCAGTGCCATCCATCATGGTTACATCCATGAGGTACACAGTATGCAGTGATACAGCATTTATTGCACTTTACTAACTGTACATCAATGCTATAACATTTACCCTGCCAAAGGCAATTTAACTAAATGACCAAAAGCACAAACAGACCTACAGTAGAGAACTACAGGACTGTGGAGGTACTGTACAGTATCTACAGCAACTGGAATGATATGCAGTTGGCATACAGAATCCATTTACAGTACAGCATACAATACTGTATACAGCAGTAGACCAATGCAGGAAAGATCCCATTCAGCATAGATCTATACAGTAGTTCTAATCTGTTGGATTCTTGGCAAAGTGATACAAACATTGTAGGGTTGTAAAGAAAACATGAAGGCAGTAAATGCACACAGCACAAGATAATCAATATCTGCAATGTACAGTACATAAAGTACAGTACAATCCTAGTGGCTTAAAAATATTCAGTTCAAAAGTTTGAATTCGTGGGATGATAGCTTTAGCCACAGTTAGGATGTACAGTAGACTGCTGTGTAGTGCTGTCACCATTAAACATTTAAACGATCGGCCGTTAACCGGAGCTAAATTCTGCTAAACGTTTATACGGATTTCAAGCAAAACTCACTCAAGACTTTCAAGTTTCTTTCACTTCAATGTTAGCCATTAAACCATTACAATCCCCATTTAACTGCATAAAAGCAGGGAATAAACTGTGGCTTTTACCTCCTTATCACCATGTCACCTACAGGTAGGTGATAATCCCCAATTCAAAACCTAGCTACCACAAAATGTTCTCATGTTGTCGAAATGTTTTAAACGTTACATAACGTTTTGCGAATGTTTCAAAAACGTTTTGTGTTGGCAGAGAATGCATGGCAGTAAGTTCATTCCTGTAGCTAGAGGATGTAGCTAATCCCCTAATTACTGTACCTGTGCTATCTAGATTCTTGAATGTAATCCATGTAAATAACAGAAAGCAAAATCAGCTTTTTTAATCAATGCTTAGGCCACCAATTTTCAACAGAAACAAATTTGTATTCAACTCCTTAAAAATGCAAGTAATAGAGTTTGGTTTACATGAAATGTGCCACATTTTGTGAAGCATAAATTTAATTTTTGAAGCAGTATGGAATGTTTTCTTTTGATAGAACTTTCATTACGATGATGTAGTTTTCATCCTAACACCACACTGTGTATATGGGTTCTATATCTCTGTGCGTTTTTGTATACATGCGGAGCAATTCTCACACAAGTACCTTGCAATTGCCATTTTATGTTTGAAACAAAAATTCACAAAAATGAGAAAGTTGAAAACGAAAGAACAGAGAATTTCAGAAGTCGAAAACTTTATTTTCCATTTTCAAACATGGAGAATGGGGAGTCCCAAAAGCACGGGATGAAAAAGAGCAAACAGGAATCCTTTGGAGGCCTAATATTTTTCTGTTTACCACATTCAATCTACAAGTAAAAAATAAACAATAAAGAAAGCTTCTCCAGCAAACACACCCAGTTATTTTTTTTTCACAACAATGTGCTACTGTTGATCAGGATTCTGTACAGTAGTTTAGGGGGTGACCACAAGAACTTTGGGATGCCTTCCTTTTGTTATGTGGAAACCACAGAGAGTATTGATGTTAGTTGCCTTGAGTGGACAACAGCGCTATTGTGTTTAATCCCAGAGCTCATTTCTGTGCTCTCTAAGAGGCTACAAAGATTATGCTGCACAGAATTTTGTTCAATTACTGCTTGGTGCAAATGTAGGCTGCACAATGTGACTTCTGTACACAATCCATGGTTTTATACGTATTTATTCAGGTGTACTTTGGTTCCAACTAATCCCAGTTATATTGTGATATCATTTGGCAATTAAGGGAAAAGTGCTCCTGATATCATTTTTGAAAATTTAGCAACAACACTATGATGTACTGTAGCAGCAGGTCTTAAAGTTATTGCAATTTCAAGCATTTCTATTTGTAAAATCATTCCTGGGTGGAACTAATTAAGACAATTTGTAGTTTCCATGGAATCCAGGCAGAAACCATTTTAGAGACTTCATAAGCGAACAGTAAATGTAATGTGCATAACCAGGAGTAGGCTACACGATCTCTATTAAACAGGGACAGTAGTGGACCTCAATGGGGCAACACAATGTGCTTGCTTGAAGTTGCGTATAAGTTAAGTATAACTGGTGCGTATAAGTTGCGTGTCACTGGTGCTAGGCCTACTACATTAAGAAAACAAAAATGTGATTCATTGACAGAAAAAAAAATCGTGGGCAGCGTCAGAGTTGTGGGAGAGCACAAATAAGCCAAGTTTTATGTACTGTTTGCAGTGGCGGCGCCAGAATGTCAGACTTTGGGGGGCAAACTGAGGGCAGAAGAAAATGTTGGGGGGGCAAAGATTTTCGTGCACAGCGTGAAACCGGGTGCGAAGCGCGAGGCCTTGCAGGTGGGGTCCAGGGGCAAAGCCCCAGTTGGGGTCCAGGGGGCGAAGCCCCCGGAAGCTGTGAGGTTTAAGCATATCTCTGGATGGAGAATTAAGTCCCAAGAGAGGTATATTATTTATTTTTATATTATTCATTTTTTCCGTTGACTGTACTCCAAGGTTCCCAACTTTTTTCTTTGGGGGTACTATTTCACATTTACGCGGTGCCACCGAGTACATACACACACCCACGCACACACATAGGCTACATACACTTCCATTCCATTCCTTTATTTAGGAAAACAACGACATTCCTATATTTAGGAAAACAACCACCTACCCGCCCTTCCCTTATGCTGGATGGCAAACATTCCAGAGAAAATTGGTCTGACCAGGCTGGCCTACTGTTGAAGTGGCTATGGGCATGATATTAAACTGTCAGCCTGTGTAACATAAATTAGTCATTTATCAATCATGGTTCCCCAGAAGCTGTTCTTATTCAGTCCAATGCCAATACACAGTTTTGTGATTAATTTTGGATGAGTACAAGATCTGATTAGGAAGGGTGAGAGCAACTGGGGGGAAACTGGGGGGCAAGGAAAAAATCTGGGGGAATGCCCCCTCATCCCCCCTCATCCCCCCCCCCCCCCCCGTAGTGCCGCCACTGATTGTTTGACAGAGCGTTGTTGTACCTTGCACTTGTAGAACTGGCCCAGACTAATGTTCTGTTGCTACAACTAACCTTGCACTGCTTAAAACTTACTATAATTTAATCATTGTTTGTTAACTGTTAGCGTTGATACTGTTCATAAAATCAGTCACTTTGTGTTAGTAAATTTGGTGGGCCCTTAACTTTTATAGTGTCGACCTACAGAACTGTAACCTCAACTTGCTCAAGCCAACGTACAGTATCAATTCTGCGATATAAATTGCAATAATGCGAACATGGAGACCATGGAGACACAACAGAATTAGCAAAGTGAAGTCAGTTACAGTTTAGACTTTGAATTACATGGCAATTTAAAATTACAGTATATATATGCTTATCCCGTGTACGTCAGATTTAGCTTCATTCTTCGGTTGCGATGCTTCGCGCTTGAACGTAGCTCCAACTTTCAAGTAAACTGCCACAATGCCCCTGCCACATACGAATTACACGATCCAGAGATCGTCTTGCACTTTATGTATATCATGCATGATTGTATATTGTATTGCACATTCACTGCATGCTATGGAACGCCGATCGTACTGTTATTGACAGTGCGTGCATCACCCTGTTTTATGAACGAAACGGTAGACAAATGACAACAGTAGAGACAAACGAACCATTAGTCACAACCAAATGATTAGACACAAACAAACCATTAGACACAAATCAAATCATTACACGCAAACGAAAAATTAGACGCAAAAAAAAAAAAGATTAGACACAAAAGAAAACATTAGACACAACCAAATCATTACAAACGAAAACATTGTTAATTGCAGTAATGCCAAAGATGACGCAAACACTCGTAGCTCATCACCTAAGTAATTAGCTTGTACTGGGGGTTTATACAGACAGTAAATTGTATAGAAAAGTAGACAATGTGGTGATGAAAATCGCAACCACTTACCGTACTGTCCATGATTGCTCCTGGACCAGATAATTTTGGAACGTTCAAGAAATTCCCTGTGACAGTGGGACCGTTGTAGACCATGGCTCCATATCATGGTATTGTAGAGATGCGTATTGTATATACGCAGAGCGTCTGTAGTCTCTGGGGAGGGTCCGCGACCATATACATATGTACGCGATACAAGGAAGGAACGATCATTATCACCCTTGCATGTACAGCACACCGTTGGGAGTTTGACTTACTCAAGTCCTTTTGGGGAACAATAATCATAGGGCCCACATAACTACCAGAATAAAAAAAAGACGGTCGTAATGAGCTCAATTGTAGAACAAAGTACTAAATGTGGATCAAGAAACACTGAAAGAAAGAACTGCCTCTCCAAAATGAGGAGCGTGCCTAGGTACTTCCATGACGTCACGGACAGTGTAAAAATGCCTGCTTGCATCGACGTGGTTGAAAAGGGTGTAGTTTTTTAAATGTTTGGTGCGTGTGTGTGTACAACAAAAATGGGAGCAGATAACCTACATGTTATGTTGTAGACTATACTGTCAACATCGATTATGGGTGGAAGGGGCCAGTTAGATTAGACTGACAAGGGGGAGGGGTCCGAGGGTACCTTTCCCGTTTAATAAAAAAAAATATAAGATTGAGATGCAAAATGGACGGTGCAATATGACTACTTCATTACTGAGAAAAATGGCAGCATAAATATTTGTGTTTTGAAAGTAATAGACCATTTCACCGACGATAAGTTCACAACATGTCGCACTTTGACCTTCATCAGCTGACAAATGATACACTTTTGGAGATCATGCTCCACTGCTTCAGCGCGTGCACGTGAGTTACAGGACACGGACCAGTTGCATCGATAGAGTTTTGTATTATTTTATTTTGATTTTTTTTTGGGGGGGACACATATGATATGGCCTTAGCAAGTGCTCATCAAATTGTGCCTCCACTCATTTCTGACCGGGGGGGGGGGTGAGAATTCAACATGAGAGGAATCTACCATTAGCTACTTTTAAAAAAAATGCAGCAGAGTTTATCCATGGTTAAATAACAGTCAACCACAAGGTCTGTGAACTCAGAGGCTGCGCTGTAATAACCCTATTGTTGAGAAGCATCCAAGCGTGTGATGTCATGTCCAGCATTATTGAAATGTGTGTCTCTTATCTGATCACTGTGTTTGCACAGGAAATGACCATGGTCAGGGAGAGATACTGATACTGAATCAAAGGAGTAAAGGATTTCATCAGTAATGTAGAAGAAGTCGCTCTCATCAAACTTGAATTGAAACCACCATTGAGTTCCAACAGACTCTCCGGTAAGACACTTGTATACGAAAGGATGATGGTGTATTTGAAATGAATACAGATTTATAGCCGAGTCCCAATTGAGACATGATGGGTTTGCAATTAGTTCCCGACGTATTTTAAGGCAATATCAGCCGGGTGCCTGCAGATCTCCAGCACAGTATCGGGTTATTTTCCCTGATCGGCTGGGAGGAACATTCCTTTGAATTGAAGTTAAAATCAGTCCGATGTCGGGCATGGCAATGTCATCGCCATAAAATCGGCTGATATAAGAACGATGTCCGGACTGACATCTATGCATATCGTCCGGGATCCGAGTCAATGTCGGTTAAAATTAATTCTGTCCATACATCTGTCGGGTGCCGATCTGGTTTCCGTACGGATGACGGCCGTTCACCACACGGTGATTAGTCGACAATATATAGTCCAAAAGTCCAGACGGGTCGGAAATCGGTTGGTGCCCAGACGATTACTAGCCGGCCACCGGTGCATGGTACGCCGAAATTAAAGTCGCTGTCCACATTGTGCCTCTTTCCTGCTGTCACCAAAACAGCACCTGTTACGAATTATTCCATGCCAGCAAGTGCCAATAGTTTCAGTTACCCGTAGTTACCAATGCTCAAAACCTTTAGAGAAATTGGCGCCATTTTCATGGAGTTGTTCAGGAAGCGAATGGAGAGTTCCTACATGTAATGACTTTTCACATGCACAATCTGAGCGCCAGGATTCCGGTTGTTGTTCTCCCTGTGATCGTCACTACCGATGCCCGTCCTCACACCGTCTGTTCTTCAAGAATCGGTCGGAATCTGAATAATTCGTGGGGGCATCGGAAGAGAGTCGGTCGATTGTCGGACAAGCAACGGCCGGCCGAGAATCGTTCATGAATTTAGGCATCTATCTAGAAAATCGGTCGATCACCAACCGGTCACTACCCGGACCCCTGGCCCCCTTTTAAAGTGACCGTGTAAGCGTTAACGCCTGACTTTTCTTTGATCTGTAAATGCCTAGAAATCGGACAAATCGGCCAGGCGCCTAGTGAAATATGACCTAGGCATAACTATGTGACGAATTCATCTCTGAGTTTCGTGCTCTATTTCCAGCGTCTCTCCTTCATTCTCCTCCATTCCTGCTGAAATACAGTATACCTTGCGCAATCGCACAAATATGGGATCGCAATCGCACTTTGACGTAATTTACTTTTCATGTTTTCTTTACGAAAATAACAAAGCTTGTGGTATGAGTCTTTCTTAAACTAAACATCTGAAAAAAACTATCCAAAAATATGGGCGTCAATCCTGGAGGGACATGTGGGGGAAACGTCCCCACATTTAGATAACAGAGGGACATAATATCAAATGTCCCCCACCACATTTCGTAAAGAGAAATATTTCGGCTCACTTTTTGAATGAAAGGGTGGCATTGTAACAAACATCGCCCACAGTTTTGGGGAGTGACTGATGTAATTGCTGGCTGCGTTATAGTGTTCAGGTAACAAAGTTAAACTAGACTCAACTACACATCCCAAATGCCAACATGAAAGCGCTTCGTGTGCAGTTAGTTTCTTGGTACGTCGGTGTACTACGTGCATATGTTTCAAAGTGACTTTATTTTTTCGATACCCTTAATACACAAAACTTATTGAGTAAGTAATTAGTTGACTTAAGTCCGAAAATTATACACCTACAAGTTGTGGTTCACACATAACTCAACACATCTCTGTATATATGTATTTGTGCATATATTGGTACGTAGAGTGACATTCTGGAAATTGCGTGGGATTGCTTTAGTGGCTATGTAAGGTGAAGGAAACATACAAGCAGTCCCTGACTTCTTCATTTAAACCCATTTTAACAAATACAGTATACGTCACTTAATTATGTACGCTTACGTAAACTATCTTCGTTCAATAACCTTGGCCTTCTACGAGGCCCTACTTTAGTCTTTGTATTTGACCCATCGAGAAACCAATCAAGATATTGAAATAACCACCAAGGACGATACTTCATATCGTTTTATCAATAAGAATGGTCTTATTGAGCTGACTGGAGTCCTGTAGAAATGACCAGTTGATCAAAGGCTTTAAATTTGTTACTGGTATGTCTTTTTCTCAGAAATAAATACGCAAAGAATGAAATAATTAGCTCACAAAGAAAGGCTGAAATCTTGTGAACAGGTTTCTGGGTTGACGCAAGGAGCTCCATGGTTGACGTTACCTTTTGCGACCAAGTAGCACAGTAACAACAGAATCATTGATCGGTCAGCTAAGGTGATTCATTTGAGGATAATATCACATTTAAATAAAGTCTCACATAGCTGTTGACTTCAACATAAAGCCAAATGGTAAATGTGTTTGACAGGCCATTTGACAGGAAATTATTTCACTGTTTTTAACCTCTCGGTGGATTTTTGACATCATCAGTATTCGTCAATGAGCCATTCCTTTTTACAAGAAAAAAAAAAATACAAGTGTCATCACGAGCGGATGGTTGAGTGATTAAATCGTTTCCAACGTTTCGTTATGCGCAATCAAAACGGACAGGCGTCAAGACAGAACAAGCCGATAGACATTTCTTATCATGTTTGAACCAAAACGAGACTCGATTTTCTCGTAACAGTTATTAAAAAGTAAAAACAACATATGTGAACTGTGAACCCTAACTCTACGACTTATGTTGTGTTCATGAATCCTAATTTGGAAAGAATTATCTAAACTTTATTGTTCCTGTCTTCCTTTCATTTACTAGAAAATTGATAGGCAGAAGACGGTATTCCTTAATTGCAATTTTCCATTCAGCTGGTTTCGTCGACAGAAAATCTACAGAATTTGATGACTGATATCAGGGTATTTATGCAAACAATATTAATTGGTACAAATGGTCATTTCACACTGTTACGATGGATACGAAAATTATTTTGTCTTGGAACGTTTTACTTCTTACTTATGGTCTGCAGGTGTTTGTGGATGCTGAAAACTTCACAGCTGTGTTCGTTTTTCAGACTCTTCCTCCGAACGTAGCAGTCCCTATTCCTTATGAGCCACAGCCTGAAGGTAAAGTTAGGGAGAAATTATGCGCAACTACTGAAAAAAAAGTATTTAAGAATGGTGCAACATAACTGTTAAAATGGTTGTGTGAATGTGTTACACGTTTTAATTGTTATTATTCAATAAAGATGGGTTGAAATGTTAGATACTGGCAATTCAACATCGGCATTTCATCCTCAGCACTTTCGTTCTTTTTGGCTTTGTTTGATTGAAGGATTTAAATTCAAATGGGGTAGTGTATCAATATTTATTGTGAATATCAGTGGTAAAAGAAATGTGGACTCCGATATTTGAACGGGGAACATGTACGGGGAAGTTTGACTGCTTGAAGATTTATAAAGAAATAGAAATAAGAAATAAAATGGTGTGAAATATATTGATATTATATGGACTAACAACAGAGAAAGGAAATTTATTGAACTGTTTTGCCTCAATTATAACGCTGATGGACCTCTATAAATACAAAGTTTAGCTGGGTCGGGATGCTTCTATACTCCAAAAATGGAAAAGATCATTATTTTAAAAAAATATGTCATGAAACTACTCAAACAATATTGCAAGTGTTTAATCTACTGTGAACAAAACAAATTGTGCTACGGTATCGCTATCAATGACCGAATCAGTGTTCGTTTTTCAGTTTTCTGTTTTACTTTTTAGATTTCTGTGCCTTCAATCGATGCAGCTTTGGAAACGTAGATGATTTACCGTGCAAATGCGATACTATGTGTCGATACTTTAGAGATTGCTGTTGGGATAGTGTTGAATTTCCACTAGATTTGGTGGAATTTCCAACCAGTTTCCCACAAAGGGAGCTTGTCCAAGTGCCTCTCTATACCAGGCTATGGACCTGAAGGTACCTCTGTGACCGGAGAACCTCTCGGATATTACGTCGTAGGCGACTGTCCAGAAGGAACAGATGACATTCTTAATAGAAAGTGCACAGAAGAGATTCCCACCGATAAATATATTACGGGAGACAAGTTTCTACCGATTCAAGACATAAATGGATTTGTGTACAAGAACATCTACTGCGCCCGTTGCAATAACGTTAGTGAAGAAAACATCTTAGAAACGGATGTTAGACAATATTGTTCGCCAGATTGCCCCATATCTCTAAAGTTGATCCCGGAACATAGAGTAAAACTTAATCATGAAGGCTGTCAGTTATTCACTGTTTTTAATATAAGTACTTCATTAAGATCCTGTGATGACAATCTCATTGATGATTGTCCATCATCGTTTCAGGATGCAGACGTCCTGGAAAAATGCAAGAACTATATTTCACCGGCTGCTGCCTATGGTGGCTACTTTAAAAATCCACACTGCGCTCTCTGTAACGGTGTGTCCCCAAATATCGCTTGCATTTTGGCCGAAGATGATAGTCAAGGGAACCCAGGATTAACGGATCTATTCAATTTCGCTTGGCAATTTGGCGTTTTTCAACAGGTACCGTCATCTACCCCACAACCTAAATTGCCAGCAAAGGACGGTAGAGAGTTAGTTAACATTACGCAGTGCCCACTACCATATTCCACACACATGTTACTTTCAATTAAAGTCAACAATAAAGGTACATTTTCCAGGTGCCCATATTTGAATAAACTTATTGAATCATGCATCCAAAGGCACATGTCTTCATTAGATGATACTGGACTTCCAATTTCCTTACATTTTCCGTGGCAACAGATCAGAGAGATTTCCGTCGACCAACCGTTTGAGATATTAGACGAGCTTTACTTTGTTGTCCCCGATGAAATAGTTGAACAACACGAGTACCTTCTTGGAGTTGTAGAATTCTTACGTTTAAGCAAAGAATTTTGCCAGTTTGGAGAAATAAATATAATTCGGATTTGCGGAAACCTAACAGATATTAAACAGACTCTCAATTGCGAAGGCCACTTGTTTAGATCCACTTCTCCTGCAATAGTTGCAGAGAAAGATTATGTTGGTAATGTATACATCCTCGACCCAGAGACCTTGCAACCATTGGGACGGTTTTTATGGTTTCGCTTTCTATACGAGATTGAAAACGATAGAGATCTAAAAACTATCGAGACTCAAGTTTGCGTTGATGATCAATTGACGAGCACTGTCGCTCAGTCTGCTATCGAAACCACCACTGCCGAGATGTCAGCTATTATTGCTACTTCAAGTAAAGTGGGGAGATATACTTTGTTTGAACTTGTGTTCAGCAACACATGTGTGGCGGTATCGATTCTCTGTCTGTTATTCACATTGGTCACTTATTTCAACTTTTCCGAATTACGTAATAGCTTTGGTTTGACACTGATGAACTTTTGCTTTGCACTGGCCACCGGTCAGGTCTTAATCCATTTCGTCACCGATTACGTGACCGCCTGGACTGGAGTCTGCATGTTCGTTGCTATTGTTGCACATTATATTTGGCTGGCCACATTCGCCTGGATGAATCTGCTGGCATGGAATCTGCGGTCCACATTTAGCAGGCCACAGTTAGATTCTACCAGGCACATTTCTAAGAAGCAGGTGCTTGGATACTGCATTTACGGTTGGTTGATGCCAGCCGTTATCGTAGGGACGTGTGTGGCCCTGTTCAATTTTTCTA
Source organism: Stichopus chloronotus (assembly GCA_021234535.1). Lineage (NCBI taxonomy): Eukaryota > Metazoa > Echinodermata > Holothuroidea > Aspidochirotida > Stichopodidae > Stichopus > Stichopus chloronotus. The sequence goes on along the minus strand of CM037850.1, from coordinate 15,924,382 downwards.
TCAATGTTCCAATCACTTACGGTAATATAGCTGACCAAACTTGCTGGATTGGCAACGGATGGATAGCTCTGACTGTTGTAGGAGGACCGTTAGTTCTTGCATTACTCATCAACGGAGCTCTCTTCATATCGATAGTACGTGGAATAAGCATGAGCAGGTTTACCCCCGATCACGAGTCCGGCGTACAAGTGAAAAGAAACAGAAGAATGGAACTTCTTGTATATGTCAAGGTAAATTATATTTTCAAAGATGTTGATTCATATCTCCTGGCATCCAGGTTAGTATCCAGGTGATGGTGGCAAAGCCAAATGAAAATAGGAAAAAAGAAGTGAGACCACTCACAAACAATGAAAGGACTTAGGTGTTTTTTTAAGGGGATTTGCCCTCTCTTATCCCTCTCTCACGAATTACTTGCTTGTATGAACCACTAAATTTATAAAAGAGATGGCCGATGATGCGAACGTTTCTTTGAATTGTTTTTTTTTCTTCGATTACACCTCACTGGTGCGATGTTTTATTTTTAGAACCTTGAGTGAATAACTGGTGCACACTACTGCAACTAACCAAATGCTACCACAAAAGTCATGTTGTAGATTATAATCTGCAAAGTACCGTACTCGTGGAATTAATGCTGCAAGCACTCAGGTTGTTAAGTTTAAAACGGAGTTTACAGAGTGCTTGTTTACAGAGTGCTCAATAAATGAATAGAGACAAGAGAATAGAACAAGAGAGAAAAAGTGGAACACTAAGAATAGTTCTTCCGGAAAGTGTCATGCATTTAACAAAAGCAAGTTCATAGAAAATTTATTTGTTTTTCCGATTAAACTAGCTGGTGTGCAACTATAATATTGATGTGATTCGAATGCACAGTATAAAAGAAAACTGTGACTGAATATATTGGTTGCTCGTATTACCTGATTGATTTTTTTCTTTTGTGTATTTATTCTTTTAGATCTCCATTTTGATGGGATTTACCTGGTCGGTGGGCTTTGCAATCAACTTCGACCAATCAGGGATCCTCTTTGTTGTCTTTTTCATCGCGCATGGTCTCCAGGGACTCCTCATCATGATTTTCTTTACCTTAAATAATCGAGTTCAGACAAAATGGAGAATGAAAATCAGCCAGCTCAATCGAATCACATTAAAATCAACTTCACGAACCCAAACTACCTCTATGTAATAATCATTAAATATCTGGATGGTACTATATTAACCACTGTTTATATTTTCATCTCATAGAATTTCGAAGATGTAATAACATTACAATAATAATAAATACAACAATATGTAATGCTATCCTGGATATGCATTAAAGTTAAAAAAGAAACTACCTCTGTTCTCTGAACTTCAATTTGGAATCCAGCATGAATGAAAACTGTTAATTATAATGTTATGGGTTGTCAATGAAATGCTTTCTCATGTAAACTGCCGTGCTGGAGCACTCTGCAATATTTTAAATGTTGACATTTCCTTGCGCCCTACTTGATTGACTTGTAGTAAGAAACAACGCATTCAAATGTCTTACATTCGGGTAGATCATTAGTGCCAACAGTTAGTTAGTGAAAGGAGATGAATTAATGGTGGGTTGAATGACGAAATCAGTTTACATACACTCATTTTTGCATCAACGTGCATAAGCGACAATGATAGCAGTGGTCGACTCAAATGAAAAATTTGACTCTTACATAATTTCCAATTTTCTTCTATTTTGTTATGGTTTGAGTAACTGCATTGTAATTTGCCATGTATCATGTATCTCTTACGTGTTAAAGGCTACAATTTTGGACAAAATACTTTGGGACGGCCCGTCCCCCGCCCCCCCCCCTCCCCGTTGAATGTTGGCCATAGGATTACTGTTCAAACTGTAAATTCACTCTTATAGCGCAAAATTGGAAAGTGGCGAGGGGTTTCATGTTATCTTCTCACCTAAAATTCAATATTATATTTGCAACGTACAAAAAAGTGTCTCAACAATTTCGTCCAAGATTGTAGAATGCCGTTAAGATTATCTGACTGTATATAGTTTACAGATTTAAACAGCCGCCTTATCATTATGATCACTTTTCGGTTCTGTGAGCAACACTGAGGTTCAGTTCAAAAGCAAACTGAACCTCCGTTGCGCACAAAAAACAATGTCAGCACAACTATTTCTGTCTTTTAACTTCAGTGCCATCGGATGGATTCCACAGGCATCAATTACACGCTGAAAACATTTACAGATAATTTCCAAAGGTTGAAAGAAATCAGCAAATAAAAGCAACTAAATTTAGCTGACATGCATGCAAACAATTATGTAGTTATTACCATGTTTCCATACAATCCTAAAAGCTTGAAAGAGTAAATTCTGTCTTAAAATATTTCTACTTTTAAATTTAATGTGTTGGCATTAACTTTCATATCCGATTCCTATAAAGATGAAAAGTAATTTATTACATTAAAAATATAAATTTTGTTATATATCAATCAAATAATAATTTTGATAAAATTCTTACAATATGTAATATATCATGTAGAAATTAGCAATAAGTAATTGTTTTCTTATGGTGATATTATGAATTAATAACCGAACTGATCTTTGCCCGTACAGCTACTTAAGTAGCTTTCTGCATGATTCATTGTTTTTCCTTTTGTATTGTCATGACGCAGACGAATGACCAGCCGCATGTATTTGTACACATTTTCTTTACTCTCTTTTCTCTACAAAACAAGTGGAAACAAAAGCACGTTTACTCTCTCAGTGTGACGATAGATAGTTAAGTATCTGTTAGATACCATTAACTAACGTTGGATAATGAACCATAGATATCATTAACATATAAAATGTAATGGAACTGAAACAAAAGTACGTTATTTTACCATCTGATGTTGTTATGTTAATACATATCAGATGTTTTTTGGTTTTTTTTATTGGCCTTTATACATACCCATATGTCAATATCCAAGCTATAGGGCATTATATGATTTACGTCCCTGGGTCGATCCACACTGTCAGTAGTGAAAAAAAGTACCGATAGTACCATCGATCTTTTCTCCTACTGCATGTGATCGTTTGTGAAGTTTTTTTTTCTAAAATTATGAATGTTCACAACAGTTGCGTAAAGGACTATCACAAATGCATACATGGGATGATAAGACTATTTTGATTTTCAAATCTCTGACCCCTAAATTGCCCTGAAATCAGGTAAAAGATATCCCCTTCCTCTCTTTCAGTTCCTACGGAAGCCGAGAGGTGCGGTGTGAGGGAGTAAATAAACCATCACTTTTTTTTTTTCTGTGGCGTTAGTCCAAAAGATGTGAAAGGGACATTCCAAAAGAAATAAGGAGGTACTTCAAGAAGTAATGATCTCATCTTTAACGATTATGCCATGCTCCTAATAAATGTTGCGACTCTAACTACTAAATAATCAAGACTTACTTTGTTTCCGTTGAGATATACCTCTACTTCTCATCGTAATAGGATTACAGTTGTCTCTTAAATCTTGATATGGCATGGTCTACCTATTGTAGTAGTATCAATGGAAAAGCTAGCTGCGGGGTTCCCATACGGAGAATCGTATTTCCTTTATTTTATAACTCTCCTTTTCTACTTACCAATGGGATTTTTGGGAGTGGAAGAACCAGAATAGAACAGCGCCATCTGTTACAATTTGCCACTGCTTGACTAATGTTTCATCGTTTGGTCACCACCATTCAATCGGAGGATGTCACAAAATGTTAACGATGAGAACGTTACTTCTTGAAGTACCCTCTCACTACTTTTGAATTTCTTTTTTCACATATGTTTGGAAAACGGGACAGGAAAATTGGTCGTCGACAAGAATGTCGATTATTCCATCTCACTACACCTGTCGGCTTCCGTAGCTCCCTGATGGTGACTGGGTTAATTAAAATGTAGAGTAATGCCAAAAGAGAGGGAGAAAGAAAAAAGATAAAAAATGAGCATCAATTTACATGAAAGATGCATTGAGTCCAAGGTTTTAGTGCACTAGTGATAGTTGTAGACACTATATTTAATTGACTATTTTTTTTTTTTCAGTTTTTAAACAGCTACGAACATCAAATCATGAAAAAGCCGTTTTTCATTTAATTACGATGAATAACTTAATTTAATTATGATGAAGCACTCATGCCGAACATACTTATAGCTTCTATATATATGCTTCTACTAGCTAACATAATAGCGTATAAATGCTCAGGGTTACGATTTTTGCCCCTTTTATAGGGGTCTTGACTCATATCCCCAAGGTAGCTCTCAAAATACGTTATTTTTGCCAATGGATGATATATGTATTGTATTTTCGAACACCCAACGACCAAAGGCGTTCTGCTTAAAACTTACGATGCAACTGTTATCTTGTCATCCTATGTTTGAATCCTCATCTTACCTCTTTCCTCAGGTTTCACTGTTCTTCTTTTACAGAATATCCACAATTTCGAGAGAGTGAGGAGATAATACAAAAGAAAAAAATCTATGCGTATGTAGCTGTATCTGTTTAAGCAACCAGGTTAACACATGTAATAACACACAAGCATACAAAGCTTATTACAGGGTACGCGAAGATGCATATGTATGCTGCGTATGCGTTCGGATTGACTGAGTGAGGACCACAGGGAGTAACGCAGATGAACAAAAGACCATCATTCAATAACAAAAAAAAAAATGTGTCACGATATCCGCTTAGACCATAAGTTGGAGACACTTCAAACGTGGTAGACCCGGTTATAGAGCACAATGTCCACTCGACTCATTACGTCATAGGCCAAGTATCAGGGATCAACGGTGAAGTAAACGAAATACCAATTATAAGCATTATCTGAATGTAATAGATATGGAAAGATATCCTTTGTGATAAGTAGTAGATACATCTGCTAGAGAATCCAATTCACACAAAAGGTCACACGAGGTCATAGTCTTTGGGGTGAGGGGTCTCCGTGTGCATGAGCGATACCCTAAGTTTCCCGTCATAATATTGAAGTACACCATGTGGTACATGAAAAAAGTTTGGGTAGACTTGTGATAACCCCACAATAACTGACGAAATGACGTCATAGGCCACTCCCATTGACGCTCTACAGGAACCAAAACTTTGGGGAAATATAAACCACTTCATCTATGAAACTGTAAGTTACAGAACAACCAATAACCCCTTTAACACTTGCATAGCTAAGCTAAGCGCTTCACTCAAATAATCATTTCAGTTGACGTCACCACGTATCTCGAAAATAGGGTGTAAGTGAAAAGTGAATCTTTGCTGAAAACAACCCCTGGAAATCATTAATTAATCTTTTTGATATTTTATACGCATCGAAATTTTAGAAAAGATGCTACTGGTTGTTTTGATATGCATTTTAAGTTATTAAAAGCCTTGTAACGATAGAAGGGGAGGCGTAAATGCCGTGGTATATGAAGCTTAGAGCAACCAGCGGAGTGCTGTCTCTTACTATCTAGGTAGGGGAGGGGGGGGGGGCTTGCAGAACCAGAAACGGTCTTGAAAGTTCCACGCCTACAGATGGCAGTCCTACTGGCTCTTGGTCTGCTCCTGCCTAAAATATATATATTTTTTTTGCTTGTATGATATTTGGTGGATACCGTGGTTAGCAAAACAGATTCCTTGACTTTATAACGTACATATTCCATAGCCTAACATGTGTTGTAGCATGCAATTGTTCCCTTTAGTGTTTCGTAGAAAAACCTTGTAGAAGAAAAGGAAAAAAGAAAAAACCAATGTATGTTTTTGTCTATTGGGTATGGTGCACAGTCCGAAAGTCACTCCCCTCCCCCATACCCACACTCGCTATCATATTGCTTTCTGCGTCTATGGCTGTATTGCTAATGTAACTGATGGCGTACTACGTAGTACAACTGAAGAGCTATATAATATATATATATCCTTCAAGTAATGATATTCCTGTCAATGCTATTTAAAGTTCCGTATGTTTCATTAAAATAATTTCCACAATATGCCAGTAAAACATTTTGTCATTTGACAGACATCAGCTTAGTCGAGATCTAATTGTGGGGTAGATTGTGTATGGGGCTCCTTAGGTAGTGCAAACATTGTTGGCAATGACAAAAGTAGAACAAAAAAGTAAAATAGTTATTTTACCGACGACATGTCTTACATAAACCACCGTGAAAATGTCCTTCAGAAAATGTCACATCCAAAACCAAGGTAAATATTTCTCTGCAATAATCCAGTTGGAATTGAATTGTTCAGTCTCCAGTATGTTGATTATCTTCTGCGTGGTGAAGGGGCTTAACAACATTTAAGTTCTTGTCTCGTGCCCTACCTTTCACACAATGGACTCAGAATAGAGTTCTCTTAATTTCATATACATCGCGATGCAATACATTAACAGACAATTTGCGAGTCCAGCCATTATGTCAGATGGTAAGCTCGTTCCTTTGTAGAACGACATTTCGACCAACTTCTGAATTCCTCAGAAATGGAATGCTTGATTCTTGATTCACTACCATCACCTTGTGGGATGGTGTGATTGAAGACTATGAGTTAATCTGTCCTTACCTACCCTTTAATTATCCGGATTATAGTACCACCCTCACATTATAATTTAATAATCTCTGTCATATTTCACTAAGATCTAATGCTGGTATGCATAATACATATCAAGAACTCAAATACTAGTTACGTTAATAAAATGAGTGTGATATTGTCACATGTAACCCACGTTTCTTAATATTAGGAAACGATACGGAGTCGTCTTAAAGTTGCCAGGTCTTCAACAATAAAACTATGACGTCACATGTCATATGTGACTATGCAATGGTGCCATTAATTCTCTAAATGATATCTTCCATTCATATCGTTGACAGATCATTAAAAAACTTCAGTTATATTTTGCAATGTCTATAAAAAAGAAGTAAAACCCGCCACAACATATGTGCCACAAGTAATGGTATTTGTTGATATGACCAAGAGCTGTATGATTGGTGAACAAGCATATTCCGTATGTTTCATTCACGTTTTTATACGTTTGTGTGTGAAGATTACAAGGGCAATACACTGTATGCAGAGGAAACATGAAAACATAAAAATGACACATAATTAAAATATCTTGAATTCGAAAAGTAATTCGTGGTGTTTAATATATTTTTTTGAACATGTAACAGTATATTTCAATTAATAATGAAACGTTTTAAATTACACTGATTTCCTTTCATCTCCACAAGAGCTCACTAAGTCTTTTAATTCCAAGAGAAATCAAATAAGATATTAAATAAGTGCAGAGATCTCAAGAGATGGTACTTAAACTTGCGTTATACATAAGAACTATCCAGTTTATTTTATTTATTCAAAAGCTATGGATTTGTTACTGTATGTCGTCTGTTATAATGTCGTGTGTTATAGCTAATAAAAACCTTCTCAAAAATATATACTCAAACAAAGAAAATTAAATCGTAAGGAAGTGGTGACGTTTTGAAAAATGATGTGTTGACTGACGTCATTTTAAAAGCGCTTTAACGACTTAAACTGTTTCATCTTCAGCTAATGTCACTGGCATTCAAAAAGACGCACATAGATGCACATAGATTGCGTAGACCTAAAATGAAAGGGAAATTTTGTCTATTTCAATTCGTTTCAGAGAATTTAAGGATGAAGTAATAATCTACAAGGAAATTGTAACTATCAGTGCACATGATAATTATACATTATTGCACATGATTGCACATTATTTTGGAAGTTACAATATAAAACTATTTCTTTTAACTTTTTAAAGAAAACATAATACTTTGCATGGGTAATTTTAGCAAAATACCTCACAAGGTGTGTGAAAGTGAAGGTGATACATACATCAGGGGAGGCGACACTAACACATTTGTGCCCCCCACCTTTTGCAACCCGAATAAAAAATATAACAGTAACATACATTATTCTTAGTGGAATTGTACTTTTTTAACTTATGTTCTAAGTGTTCTACAAAATAAACAAAATATAGAAGAAATTAACAAGTCCAAAGAGACTGGAAAGTGCCATTTGCTGCAGATTTGCCATCTGAGAGGTATTTCGATCATGTTTTCTTTCGATACGCTACGCAAGTCTATGTAGAGAAAGTATACAACCTTAATGGAGTCATTACTTCCCCCATTTCAATTCATTGTTAAAGTCTTCGTGTAGTGCCAGGGGAACAGGGAGCCTCATGTCTACTGAGGTAACGTAATCCTGCTTTCTTTTTAATAAAAGTAAAACATACCCTTAGTCAAATAAGGAAGGGGGTTTGCGGCTACGAGTTGTGGATGTAACCAATATGCACAACTTTAAAATATTTTCCATTTTTGTGACGAATGTGAAAGGAGGACAAACGTTACGGTACTAAGTCTTATTTTACCTATGAATTTCCCCCATAATTTGATATGCAAGGAACCGCAAAACTCCCAGGGGCTTCGCCCCCTGGACCCCTGTAAGAGAAGTTCCGCAGCTGGCCCCAACCGCGGTCCTAAGGCGGACCCCGTACGCTACATAGATTTGCTCGGAAGGTTCGCGTGACAGGTACATGGTACACGAACGCTAGCAGGAAACCAGAAGTTTTCAATCGTGTTCGTGTTCGGTGAGAAATTGAGCAAGGTTTTCCAACGTTGTTAGGAGGGGGAAGGGGAATATGTTCAGCTGCTACATTTGCCAAGTGCTCGAAGGATAAAACAGGATGCATATTTCAACCATATGACTTTATATGACGTATTATCTTAAGGCATTTGATTTTTTATTTAGATGGAATTTCCTCATGACTGAAAAAATGCTGACATACGATCCTTATTTAAAGGCTACATACAACAGTTTAGAGCACCAGGGAAGGGCCGGTTCCGGCCCTCTGGAGAGCTTGCAAAGTCCAAAATTTTCTTGTACTCTCCACCCCAACTAATGGTGGCGCTCCGCTTCAGTTAGATAGTAGTGCCATCAGTCACCCTCCCCATACAGTTTTTCATTCCACCGACTTGTACCATGTCTGACACCACTTTCAGGGAAAAACTAAGCCAGATGCCCCCCCCCCCCCACACACACACACACACTTGCAATATCAAATCGACGCCCATGGATTGCATTCTTGTAAGATATTATTTCCTGTTGGATTTCCCAAAACAAACTTATAGCACACGAAAAGATCAAAGCGAATTACATGGCAAATTGTAGCAGAGTAATACTAGAGAGTATTCTATTCTTACTATTTATATGAGAGTTGAAGCTGTATTATGTCTTTGTTTTCCATTAGAATTATCGTAACAATATACCCATCCTTACCCAAGTCGTACAAATTATCAATCATCCGTTTTATAGACTTAAATCTTCCGAAATTAAATCTTCCGAACTATGTGTTCGAGTCCTTGGTGTTACACTTTGGAAATCTCTTCCTAATGACGTAGTGATTTGCAAAACTGTAAATATTAACGAAAAACACTTAGAATCTTATCTTATTTGAAACTATCATTGACTCAAATGCTTTTCTTTTGCCTATATTGTTCAATCCGTTTCAACCACATAACTTTCAGAGCCCTTTATCCATTCTTTGTATCACTTTGTGTTAAAGGGCTTTAAAGGCAACGTACATAAGCTGCGCTGGGACTCTTGTTGCCATTCCCTAATCTTTTTAACCTGTTTCACATATCTATTTATTTCATTGTATAATCCTGTACAAAGAACTTGTTAGAAAATGTCAAAGCTCAAGAAAATTCCCAAACGAATTATTTAGGTATACCATACTGTTTGTTAAAGCAATGTAGTTTAATAAGTAATCTCTGTCGTATACAAATTCGTTATTAATTTTACTGTCATACTATTCCTAGTGTTGACCCATTTTGGGGAAATACTCGAACTTATACACCAGTTTTATAAGTGAGAATCGACGCTAGTTATAGAAAGACTTGGTCTCCTTTTAAATCACTTCTCCTTAAGTCATTAGACTTTTTTATTTATTTCTACCAGTACGTACATATTATGTTAATCAATTTAATAGTACTTGATAAAACTACAACACAGTTTAAGGTAATATATACAAGAGATATCTCTATCATAATCTTTGTGGGTGATAATGCTTCTTTTACATTTATATTAAAACTTTGTAAAGAGGCGAATTGTCATTCAAGAGAGATTAGGGTAGCTGTTTGTGAATTGGTCGAGATGTCGGCAGACGGAGGGGGTGAGAGGATGGGCAGAAACGCAATATTAAGACGACAAAGTCTTGACTTCATAGTTGAGAGATTTATTTGCACTCACTTTTGCATTTTCATAATTCTTCTTTTCCGACATTTTTGCAAAACTACAAAGAAGACAATATAATACTAAGTAGCAGTACGTGAAAATACAATATATTCTACATAAAAACGTAATAATAAATACAAAATAAAACACAAACAAAACAATCATATGTACGACGTAAACACAGTTACCAACTCCCAAACAGCAATTTCAACTTTCACCCTCCTGGGCAAAAAGACTAAGTCAAATATCTGAAAGCTGAATATGGTTTCAAACTTTCAAACTGTGATGTAAATTGGTGATGATGATGAACCTAAAGCGGTCTAAATAGTCGCTCATCGATGACAAGGAGTCTTATATTCCCCAGATACTTTAATTTACCAATTCATTACGAATAATGGTCCCAGTTCTACATACCCGACTCCTCTAAGGTGTTTTATACCTATTTTGTACCTATTTTTACCTATTTTATAACTACTTTCAATTAAAGTAGCTACAAACGATGCACATCCAAGTAGTGTACCGTCTAAAATACCAATTGATTAGAGTTAAAACAAAGGACAAGTTATAACTTGACTTCTAATTGAGTTGTCAGAGTGTGCTGCAATGCACTTAACGTGCCATGTCTATTGTTGTTAATGATGACATCACCGAAAGTGAATGCATTTTCTACCAGAACTCTTTGCTGTCCTTGGCGTATTTCGTTATAATACAAAGCTTTTAATGTGAGCCGTTTCTTAGCTCAAATCCATTAATACGTGGAAGGAATCCTCAACTGTTATTGGCCCATTGGGTGACCGTGCACTGTCCTACCTTAAGTCACTGGCGATTAAAGTGTAAAATCGAGAGCGGATGAATACATCAAAAGTGTAGATCGACTGGTGTTTTGTCGTGTCCTACCTTACACATGGCAATGGCTATGTTTTGCTCACTAACATTGTTGGCATGTTAATCGCGTTCTCGATTTTCGTTTTCAGTGAACCTGTGGTTATTTAAAAACCCAATATATCTTTTGTTTTCGTCTTCAGCATCAAAATCTCGCATTGTGTAAATGAAAAAGGTCAAGTTGATCAAGTGTGGACCTGCGCATTAACTAAAGGAAATACAAGATCATAGGGCGCCCTCTGCATCTTTTTCATTAACCCCTGGATCGTGCGTTATCCTACAATTAGTGTATGGTCCAGCGTTAACCTCTCATCATAACTTCCTTAGGTAGGTAACTTACCAGCGTATCATATAGATAGCCACCTTGAAATAGGCATCACTTAGCAAAGTAGAGAAAACACAGTACATCCACTTAACAGGAATCTCATGCATGCTGAAATTGGTCTTAACACTATGGAGGTTCCTATGTATACCAGAGATGTAAAAATCTATGATTTCACGACGTGCTCCAAAACTATGAATGGAAACGACTTGCTGAAATGACAAAATATGAATATTTTTGCTGCACTCCTTTTGTTTTCCGTATTTATCATGGAATCATATTTACGTCGGTTAGTTTTCAACGAGTTCCATGTACTATAACATCTGTGCATCAGTTCACTACTCATGCTTCACGACAGCTGTTGTGTTTATCCCAGTTTTGGTAATTGCGTGAAAGCTCACAACCAAAAATGTGACGGTGTGATGGAGTACTCCAAGAATGGACTATTACGGAATAAGACTTTGTGATACTGCTAACATGGACTGTGCTGCATCAGTTGTCTGAATCTTGATACAATGTATTCCCACGCTGAGTTTAATATTTACCAACGAGCTTTCTGACCCTTTGATTTTGTGGGTGGGAGAAACCAACCAAAGTTTACTGGTGGCATGCCATTAATGTCTGGTTACTTGAGAGGGGCGTAATCGTTCTTTTTTCTTCTTTCTTCTTTTGCTTTTGACCTTTCACGCGTTGTCAAAAGTGTGACTGCCACAACATGTTATTCGAATCATATTGCTTTCTCCAACGACATCTCGGCTATCGTCGTGCAACTATAGGTATATACTCTGTTCTGAATCTTGGTTCCGCCACCTACTGTACTGCTCTTCCGTAAGAGTATTTAATCCCCTCAATGATCGCTGCCCTCGAAGACTCTGCACACTCGTTTTAATTACGCACACAACTTTTAACTAAAACCATTGTTTTTCGCTACCAAATTCGGTAGAAACCAATCACGGCCATCATGAGAAATGATGGCAGTGATGATGGGGAAAGGACCTACGACCAGGAAGTTGCTATTACTCTCCTTGAACTGTTTTAGGTCTCTCTTAGCAATATCCTATTTCTGCCGTTAGCAAATCTGGTGATAGGGTGAACGTTAGCCTAGGTACCATCATTTTCTCTAATTGTGTGATCGCTGCTATTGGCTCATTTCATGAGACCAACGCGTTGTATTGTAATATGTATTAACCGTAACGTCAAACGTGACTATTCATTTGTCCATTATTATATCAAGTGTCCAAAGTCTTTCTGGCGGACGTCAATCACAGAGGAAAAGAGATTACTAGATGAATACATGTCCTCGGTTAGGTATAAGTAGGCTGCAAATCAAATTGTGAGGAATGTATCAAAGTAAGGGATTTCATTCGCCGAGAAAGACGTTGCAAAGTCTATTATAGGTACGTCTCTCGTTCCATTTATTGAGGGACCCAAGCTGATCTTGAAAGCAGCTGATCAAATGAAGTCTCATCAATACATCAACTATGGAGAAAACCTCCTCTAATTCACCGCGTTTCAATCATCTAACATTTAATTTCAGTATGGTCGTTTCAATTGTTGCGTTAAGTGTTTGTATGAGGAATCGGACCCAAGTTAATTAATTTCAGTTTACTCTTTAATTATGAGTAATAGCTAATTCGAGCGTGTATCATTTCTCAAGAGAATTTTAAGAATTGACCAGCAGAGTTTTTGGTTAAATAACACTGTTGGCCATCGATGTCAATATGTTAACAAACGAACGTTGATGGTCACTTTAATAAATTGTGATGAGGGATAAGATCCAGGTACGGAGCGCCATGGGTTTCAAAATATTAGAAAAAGAAATAAATATGCTACGATCATTATCAACATATTAAAAATAAAACAAAAATCAAATATCAATATGTTACAAACATAAATCAATATGTCAGAGAAAAATATCAACATGAGATATTAGTATGTCACGGAAACCTTTTGTATGTCTCATATGCGGAAAACGCTGTGAAAGTTTACTACTTGTTTGAACATATCGGTGTTGACTGAGAGTGCGCCATTTGTTTCATAAGTTTAAGAATAATATTCACATGTTACATTTTAATATCAATATGCCATAGAAAAATATTGACATTTAACGTTTAAATAATGTTACGTCAAGAAAAACGGTTACATCATGCAAACATATGGCAATGATAATAATTACAATAACTTAGTCATGTTTTACAACTAATAGTTACAAATAAATGTCATTTTTTAATTTTTTTGACGCTGATTTGTACTGGCTGTCTGCGTATGAATTAGTGCTAAATGTGAAAAGTGTCTAATCACAAATTTTCAAAAACCACAACAAATCGTTAATTACTCACTCATTAATGTTCCTTTGAATGTGACACATGAGGATTCTCTTAGCTAGACCATTTTCCATTATTACTTGAAGGAAACTTGACAGGTTTAGGAAAAATAAGTCGGTTTCATAAAACCATTCAATGAGCCTGTTTATTGACAGTTGTAATCTATCCACAGAAGGGAGTACTGTATGCTAATGTTAATTACAGAGTGTAATATCTAGATAAGGAAGTACTATTTATTAATATAAATAAGATAAAATTGTGAAATATAACATGTTATGGCATGTACAGATTTCTGTACCTACGCATCTGCAGTGAATTTAGAACTGCCTCGTCGAGGATCAGGTTACGAGAGTATAGCATACACATTTGCAATACTGATTATAAAGCATTATTCACATCATTTTCAGCAACTGAATTATTTGAATTCTGTACCTAATTAGAAATTACTGAAGATGCAGCTATGAAGCATGATTGATTCTACAAATGTTGCGGAATGATATGGAATATGGCAAATTTTTTTGGTTCTTAATATCATAACATGCTAGGATCCCTTTACAGATTGAGTGTTCCACCAATTTGCAAAGAAAACTGGAGGTATACGTTAAGTAAGTAAACCATCGTAATTAGCTTAAATAAGATAAACAAGCATTATATTTTGCGACATTCTATGAAATTAAAATATTAAAAAAACAAAAAGAAACACTCTCTTATTTTAAACTACATTACTTATTGTAATGCTCCTTGTCTTTTTTGTTGTGGAGCGAAAGAGAATGAACTGTACAGTTTTACTTGCGTTTCCCCCCCCCCCCCAAAAAAAAATGTAACGAAATATGTAAGGTCTATATCCTTGTATTAAGTTACATAGAACATCAGAAAATTCTTGATTTCCTTGCTGTACGGACTACATCGTTCTACATTGAATCCTCTTTAAACAAAACTTAAGCAAACAAAACATAAGTGGTACTGTGAGGAGAATAGTATCCCTGATGCTGTAAATGTTCTTGATAATGCAAAGGCGTTTGATCGACATGACCGGCATTTTATTTACAACACTCTCTCTTATTTCAACTTTGGCATGGATTTCCTTGCCTGGATTAAGACACTCTGCAGTAATGTTTCATCCTGTATTGTTAATAGTGGATATCTCTCTAATTAATCCACTGTATCTACCGGTCTTTGTCAAGGATGTCCCCTCAGTCCGCTTTTATTACCCGTTCAGAAATCTTCACTGCTTTGATTAAATCTAACTTTAGTATTCGTATTGCCAATTCTGTCTTAAAAAATTGACTTACGCTGACGATACTGTGATAATTACCAATGTTTCGTCAACGACATTTCGGAATTTGCTTTACAAGCTCTGTAGTGTCTTCGGTCTTAACGTAAATCTAGAAAATATTATGTTTTTCCCTTGGACCTTTTTACTTGACCCAGTCACGATGTTTTCAACTTCAGAGTTTGTCATCACCGATGCGATGGGCCTATCAACTATTTTGGCACTGCCTTTACACATCACCAAGAGGACTCACTTAAAACTGGATTATGTCCTAAAACTTTCTCGCATTAAAAAATATTATGAATCTCTGGTCTGTATGAGAACTCACTTCGAATAATGGAATGGCTCTTATTAAATACTTCCTTATGCCAAAGCTTGTTAATTTATTCTCGTTTCCACCGAATTCTAGCACTCACTTTTTAAAGACGTCGAAAGTCTGTTTCACTGCTTCTGGTCTAAAAAACTCCAAAAAGGTATGAATGAATGAATTTAATGAATAAAATGTTTAAGCACGGCCTTTACCTTGACAACAAGGCGTGCACGGTCGTGCTGAAAACAATGCAAGCATCTTAAATAAACAAAATAGAAACAAAATGGAAAAGAAACATCTAATACATGCCAAAGGCAACTACTCATCACTGAGTATCATCAAAATTATGTTTGTTTGAAAAGGGAAAATGTTTTAGGTGTGTCTTGAAATTATTGATACTGTTAATATTGCGGAGATCAACAGGGAGATCCTTCCACAATTAGGACCAAATATTACAAATGATCTGTCACAACGGAGTTGAAGTAGTGTTTGGTAAGACAATGGCGTAAGAAAGAGTAGAGGTGGTGCAGAGCTCGGATACGTAGACTGGATCTAAGCCATGCAGGCATTTGTGAACCATGAGAATTACTTCGAAAAAGTTTCTCTCTCAAACAAGCAACCAGTGGAACTGAACAAAGTATGTTTTCTTCCATTTCTACTGTAAATTATACCCTAGCAGACCAATTTCTAACAATCTGTAGTTTACTGAAGAAACGTGGATTAATATAATAATACAAGCAATTACAGTAATCGATCTTACAGAGAACTGATGCGGTAACAGGAACCTTGCACAATCAGTGGCGTTTATTAAAGCGCCACCAATACTGATGTTACCCAAAGCATTGTCACGGTCACAAAAAATAATTTTCGATTTCTTTAATGTAACTTTCATAAAAATGTTATAAATGCGACAAATATTTTTACACGAGATGTTTGTTGTACTTGGTCAGACTTCGGTTTCCAAACACCAGATGTTTCTGATTTTGGCAAGCAATACATACTTAATTGCTCTTTTAGTAAATTTCAATTCAAATCTTTTGAAAGATGCCAGGGCCTTCGAGTGCATCATTTTTTCGACAAAACTGTACATGCTATCAGTTACATCTGTTTTGTGAAGTCTTTAATTTAAATAGTTTCCTTTAACTTCTTATTTGCTTTTTAATTAATGTTTTGTCAATTGCAAAGCATTGGAAGGAAGGCATTATTTTCATTTCTCACAACTTCACTTTCATATTGTATGTCTGATCTAGACGTCCCGAGTTGATTTCGTTGACCTGAGGCTATTCGATTGACGAAACTTCTTTACTATCAATGAACTCACCCGTTTGTTCAACACAAAGAAGACCATTACCAGAAAACCCTGAAGTGCGTATGCAATGCAGTTTACGTAAAATATCGTTCTCGTTGGATCAAATTTAACCAGAAATCCAACGGCCCATGTAAACCCCATCAGAACCGAAATCTGTTGATAGAACAATAAAAAAGTCACTTTTACTTTTTACGGGCTAAACGACTGAACGGAAAATACAATAGCTCATTTCATTCATGAACGGTAAAGCAGAAATGAAATATTTGAATATTTAGGACAGTACCGATTATATGTGAAAACCAATTCAGAACACCGAGCTGTTATTAGATGATGAAACGCTTTGAATTCATATGTATAACAGGCAAGGTCAAACAGGCTTTTGTATATTCATTACCAATTCTATGGGGCTTCAACATTACAGAGTGAACAAAATATGGTGTCTGTCGTCTTCTATATCTTCTCATCAAGTTGACTAAATGTAAAACTCTTTAGTTCATTTACATGCGATTTTCGTCAAATAACAGTGATAAATGTATTACATTATGTCAATGACACAGCCGTTTCGATTTTTGTACAATTTTTTTCTGAAAATGTTGGCGACTAAACACAGGGGACCAGAGCTTTGTTCTGAGCTAATTATTAAACATTAGTTGACTTACATGATGTTGCACAGTGAATGATATTAACTGGTCTCGTCTAATAAAAGGAATAGAATACATTTTAGCAATTGAACCACTTACTTTTCGTTCGATTTCGTAAATCTTGAAGTTTTAAAAGTAATTACATTTACCGTCCAATTTCTTCTGATAGCAGCCCCATGTTCCGAACAAGCTCGAGGAAAGGATATTTTTCTGACAACTAGCTAATTCTTTTTGGTAAATCTCCAGGGAGACATTGGCATAAAAAAGAGATTCACACTTGTGATTGCTTAAGGTGGTATCACATGCATTGATTTTGCTTTGGTCATGCAGAGTGTACAGGTATCTAAAATTAATAAATATATGACCTTGTAAATGTTTTGAGACGTCGAATGTGTTTGCGCATTTACCCTTCGATCCGTCTTCATTAAGAAAGCGACTCTTGCATTTGCAAAACAAATTTAATTAACGTTCTCTATTTTCAATCCATAACTGGCGGGTAAACGTGCATTTTGATCTAAGAAAATGATTAAAAAACAAAATGAAATGCCCAACAAGGATTCCCTTATTTTGATCGTGAAAGAGAAAAGAAAATCTAAGTAAACAATATTATCATAAAGAAAATGACTAACCTTGATATAAATGACAACGTCCCATTTTCGGATGTTGTGGTTGACCTGGCTCGTGGATTTCGTATCAGGCTTAAACCTGTTTCTTTGGATTCCTTGCAAAGTTAAACCGAAGAGAACTCCATTCATTATGATAACAAGGATCAACGGAACACCCACAACGGAGAAGGCCACCCAGCGGTTTCCGATCCAACAGGTCGCATATTCACGTACATAACCGTAGGTAACTGGAACGTCCAACGGCAAAACATAAAGAAGGCCGCACAAACAAACTACTGAAAGTGGAAGTAACCATCCGTAACACACGAAAAGACGCCTTTGACTTCCAGAGAAATGTCCAGTTGTCCGCAGCTTCTGGTTGCTAAATGTCAGTTTTAGATTCCAGGCCAAGAGATTCATCCACGCAAAAGTTGCCAACCAAAAGAAATGAGTAGCAAATGCTACAGCATGACATGTGAAGTTCCATTCGGTAACGTAATCAGCAACGAACTGGATCAGTATTTGAGCTATTGCAAGGGCAGCGACAAAGTTCATTAACGTGAATCCAAAACTACTGCGTAGTTCCCGGAAAATGCAATACGTGAAAAACGTAATGGTTAAGCTTATCACTGAGATCGCAACACAAAAGTTACTAACGATGGTTTCTAGTAAACTGTGTTGTGGAACTTCCGTAGAACTAAAAGTTGAATTATATGTTAGCATTGGTATGGAAACCTCGGAATAACGAGCATTAACACATAATTCGGTTCCTTTTGGTAATAAAAATGGTACTCCGTGGACCTTATGATACACAAACGCAAACCAAGCTAAATTATTAACAACTTCGGTAGTCTCAGGATGCCTAATTTGTAGTTGCTCGTTATGATCCATCCGCGCTATTAGTTCCTTTGCGGAAAATGAATACCTTTGTTCACAATCCAGAGAGGCATTTTTATTAAATATCATATGGCATACATGCCATACTTGAGAGTCGATGACACCGCATTGCGCTACCCAGTCGAACAACATCAAATAAATTCCGGGTAGCTCTTCAAGACTTAGGAAGTAAAGGAACTCTTTGTTGTACATTGGAACATCTTTTGGAATATTATTAAGCAGTTGCCATGGTAGTTGGATGTCATAGCGAAATGGTCTTAAGAGAATTTCCATTTTATTTAGGACGCAGTTTGCCATTCTTGTCACAAAGTATGGGCAAAAAGAGGAATTTCCGATTTCCATTACTATGACCTTCTCGCTTCGTTTGTCACAAGGACATTGCCGGAGCTTTATTTCGTCTCCAGTGGCCCCGAATGGAGTACTCGATCTTGGTGTGATAGCTTCCGGTGTATCTAACAATCTCCAGGGAGGTGGTCGCTCAGGAATCGTCCAGAGTGAGCCTATTGCGGCCGCTATATCTGGACGGCATGTCATAGGATCAACTGGAGATGCGTCATTGCAAAGGGCGCAATAGGGACTTTTGTAGTCGACCCCCCCTGTTGCTACCGGCATACTGTACCTTTTGCACCTTGATCTTCCTTCATCTCCTACATAACTGTGAGAACATGTCCGAACTACATTTTTCTCGCATGGTCGAACGTGTGATTCCAACGGAAGGGTCGTTCTCAGAACACAGTGTTCACTTCTCGTATTTACCATATGTCCGTACTCCAAGGTCATGTGTAGATTATTACAAACATAGTTGCAATGTTCCTTTACGATTGCCACTTGCATAACTGACTCATTGACATCATTACAAAGCGCACAAAACCTGTTCCTGTATACAAATCCAGCAGGATCTATCACTGGAATGACATATTCAGCAGGAATAAATTGACTTTTCTTCTGGAGGCGAGTTACATCTTTCGCGAAGTTTTTCTTTGGTTCCTATTGGACAATCGCCCACAACTAGTAGCTCTCCAATGCCTGGTAAATTCATACAGCGAATGTTTTCGACAAAACTCAGGTATGTGTCATGGAACGCAGTATGTTGCGAGGTTGTTGAGTCCCAACAACAGTCTCCGAAGTATCCACAGAGATCGTCGCATTTGCAGTAGCGTGTACGGCCCGTGCACGATGTGTACCGATAACAATTCCCTATTCAAGAAGGAAAATTGTATGTTTTTTTTTTTTTCAAAAGGCAGTCTATTTACTTGAAAAAAAAAATTACCAAGCAGAGAGGTTCGATACATGAAGGAGTGAATCGTGACGCGCTCTGATGATAAATTTCAAAGCAAGGTGGACTGCAGAGAAATCGCCAGGGCTTTCTGACCAATGCGTCGTGAGGAAATAAAAATGTCAACCCGGCGTTCTGCTACGGATTCCGTTCCATAGCCCCATATACTCGCGAATAAGCAACACGTACATATGGCCAATCGAAACCTCAAATCAGCGATTTCACATTTTTATGAACGCTTTTCCAATGAGAAGGAGGGGGGGGGTGGGGGAGGGAGGGCAAAGAAGTGGAAATTTCTGTTAAATTATTTTAAGTTTACAGGAGTGTGGATGTGCTTTTGAAAGTCGTGATATTGACATCGATTATGGGGCATATGAGCTGGTCTGTTTACTGTTGTGACTTTTCGTATGATGGAACTTGGGACTGATCATCGTCCTAGGGCTCAGGTCTAGGATGTGATGCTAAATTTGAAATTAATACATCTCCAGGATTTTCTGTCTTTTGAAAAATGATTTTTAGTTTTAATTTCATCTTCTTGGGAGAAAATGTTCGTTTTTAGATCGTATCTTATTGGCAATTCATGCAAAATGGCAACTTGTGACAAGTCGTTCCATACTACTGAAAATATTGGTAGATTTGTAGACCCCACCTTTTGATTCCCTAATTCTTTCTTCTTTACATGTACTATGCAAAAGCAATGCCGAAAAGATCCTGATCCAATACTGTAGGGCAGGATATATAGACAGACGCCCAATGATCTCTCCATCACCAGAGGGGACGCATGTCAGGGACCCAAATTGTAATGATATAGGCTAGATTACTGTAGGCTTAGGCTAATTTTGAAGAAACCTGAATAGATCTGACGTGGAGTAGCATTCTTTGGAGTGGAATTCTTCTATCCCAATTGTAATAGAAGTCAACTTTTGTGAACTTTACGCCGTCGTTGGTCCCATAAGCCTTTTTTTTTTGTTTCACGTCACAAGAATAATGAAAAAAAGAAAGCCTGACTCAGTTGCATCATCTCGCAATCTATCTCTGTATCGACGCCGTGGTTGTTTAGCCATGCACACGCCACACTGAATATAACATATACAATAGAACATTCAGGATGCTACAGTGGGTCTGTGGACCGACTTCAGGCATGGTTCATGCTGCAGTGATGAGACCAAGGAGATTTTACTTGTAAAACCTCCTTGATGAGACAAATGAAATCTGGGGAAATTTGGCCATGATGGAACTGTCCCTCTTAAAATCTATTACATGGTCATTTTCTGCTTGATTTCACATTACCACTTCAGGGGTAAGTAAGGCAGACTACAGCCTTGACATCTGACATACACTTGAGGTTTCTGCTCGATGGAGCATTTGTTAATTTATTAGTTCATTCACTAGTTCTGTATTGTGGGCAGAATGAATGCCAAAACACTGGGAAGCAAAGATCAGGTGACAAGTTTGACATCTGACCATACGAAACACCGCCTTTGATGTGGTGAGGTCTCTAGGTAGAATATTTCAGAAGAGCATGGCAATTCACTGCATACATTAGTATGATTTATGCATGACAAATGTCTCAAAATCGCTCATTCTAAGTTAAACCAGAATGCACACATGCATTGTGGTTTTGACGATTTCACTATGAGGATTGTTATGAATCTGATGATGATTCACATACGTCACGGTCTCAACATGCACAACTGCATATTACAGTCAGAGTGATGCAATTAACGCCTACACATAGCATATGAGATCATAGATTCAGGCTTCCTCCCTTGAGATATTATGTTTATTAAGTTGCCACAATTTAAACCAAAAACAAAAGGGGTTCTACTACTCAATGTGGTTCTCCTACCTTCTAAGTAGGAGAACTGTCCAACCATTGCCGTCTTGAGATATCATGTTTACAAAGTTTTCACAACTTGACCCCTGTTGACCCAAAACGACCTTTGACCACCAACAGAATAGGGTCCCACTACTTAATGCGGTAGAGCTATACACTAAATATGAGAACTTCGCAAGCTATACCTCCTTGAGATATTGTTTGCAAGGTTTTCACAATTCGACCCATTGATCCCAAATAACCTTTGACCTCCACCAAAAACAATAGGGCTCTTCTACTCAATGTGGTATACCTACATACTGTACTAAATATAAAATCTGTCCAAGATCCCTTCCTTGAGATATCCTGTTTCTAAGGTCGGGCATCACAAACACAGGGCCTACATACATACATACACATGCGTGATTACAAAGGTTACGATTATCATCAGAACCAAAAATTGGAAAATGTTTTTTTAAAAATTTTCCCATTTTTCAGTTTCAAGGAGGTTCCCAGCAGTTACACTACTGAATGTATGCAATCTATAAGCAGGAGGTTCCCAATCCATTCTGTCCTTGCACTTTATCACACATTCCTTCAGCATTTGCAGGATGAATAGGGTTTTTTTTTTTTTCTCACACAGAAGAGATACATGTTCTTGTTGGTTACTCGGCAGTTGGCTACGTACACATTGTCAAACGGTTTGCAAATATAGTGTGGGTGGGTGCACAGACATTATATACCAATAAATTGATGGTATGGACATACAACAGTAAAGACACTGAGACAGAAGGTTAAACTGAAAAGTGATTCGTTCAGCCTACAGACAGATAAGCAGGAAGACTTTTAATAAAGTGACACACCTCGCATGAGACTTAGTTAGATTACTCCATTTATTTAACCTTACCTTCCAGATTTAGTGTCTGATTAATGTCATCGAGGTAAATTCGCTCCTCAGCACAGACATGAAGCCACTGCAAGATATTAAGAGACACACTGACAACAGTGAACAACAACACATGATATTGCTTCATCTTCGCTTCTATTTCCCCTGTCATCATCATGACAATACTTCTCTGCAGTCATTCCTCTCAGAGAAAAGTGTGTTTTGAATGCTCAAACCTAATACAATGCTGCTAAGTAATATAAGAAACACAATACACTACTAGTGCGTAGATATTTTGTTACCAGGGGACTCTGTGTAAGGGGATACATCTCTGTCAAGTTATGTAATGCAATCACTCTAAAGATGTAATTAATCCTTAGAATATAGATGAGTGCAATGTCCTGACTCATGAAATATTGCAAACAGATACAGGGTATGGGTTGAGAGATCTGTGGTGAGCAGTATATATACTTCAACAGGCTGATATGTTTAAGTTTGTCCAGAACATGCAGACATTTACAAATAAAAAGATGTTTACAAAATAAATCAATTTAGTTTTACCATATCCCAACTTTGTCCCAACCATCCCTTCTATGGAGAAAATAACAACAAAAATTACAAGAAAGCCAGAAGAATGTACCTCAAATATGAGCAAAGCAAGTAAAGAATTAATCTCTCCTTTCAACATGGATGTATATCTGAGTACTTCAGTTAAAAATGACACAACAACCTTTCACATAAGTTAAACTCTGTGTGACAATTTACGATTTTTATGATTTGGTCAGCGAGTGGTTTTATGACAAGGAAACAAAACAATACCACTTTTGTATTGTAATCCTCAGGTTTACATCCAAAAAATGTTTGTGATATAAATGGATGGGAAAGTTTCAATACCTTTCTTATTACTGTTTCTTTGAGTGATTTCATAGATGTGCACTCATTAATAATTCAACACAAGTATGGTGTACTATCTGTTGGCAGCATGTGCCCATATTAATATTGGTTATTGGCCCTTTCAAGCGTTTCATAGATATACTCGATCATCATTCGACAGCAACAGAATATATTAGTGTGATAAGGTGGTACCAAGAATTGCATTTAACATTGGCTTATTGTCATATCATTGAGTTTTTCATAGATGTGCACAATCATCATTTAACGACGATGGAATGTGCTATTTTCATATAAACATCGTAGCATGTCCTTCCAGCGGATCATATGGAATGGAAGGATACCATCAAAGAAATACAGTACAGTGAGTGAAGCCAGTAGGCTGTGCAAGGTAGCTTTATTCCCTGTAAATAATATCATTCTCTTGTAAATACAAAGGAACACATACCTACAATAAACTGGTAATGAACTTGAGGTAAAGAGACAAAACTGAATGACTAAGAAGGTTGCAAGGGGGTAACTGACAAAACGTTAACATCTGCAAATGTAAATTAAAAAATGAATACATATTCAAAATCAGAAAATTAGGGAAAAAAAGGTCTAAAGCTGCACACACACACAAAATAATATTGCACATCAGTATAAAAATTAACATCAATCATTAAAAGAGGGTACTGACAATTTGGTAGACAATTTAAATTAGCAATACAGGTATCAACTATCAAGTGCATGTTTACTCTAAGCTTCATTATACTAAAACAAAGCATAAAAACAAAGGAAAAATGGAACTATCACTAACTGAAAGCATCACAACTAAGTTACTAGCACAAAAGATGGTGATCATTCTCAAAAACAATCGAGAAAATGGCGTTAGAATGATCATGTGGAGCTGTCACGTGCTGTCACAAACAGCCTTACATCAAAGAATATTACATTATGGATGCAGAGACAGAGAATGAATATCATGGCAATGAGTCTACAGCACATAACGAAATGTTGAGAGCACCCTAACAGTAATGAACAGTGCACACAATCCATTATGGAGAATAAAATACAAGTAACAATGGAAGTAAAATATCTACAATAATAAAATCACTACAGAAGGAATGATATGTAATAGTTTATCAGTCCAATGTTATTAATTTACATGTTACAACAACAAAGATAATGAATGAGATCAGAATAATGACTCAGGATACAAGCACTATAGTCCATAGAAAAAGTCTGGATGGCTAAACTTTCTCATGAACAAATTGACAGAACAATTTCAAACAACAATGCATTATTACAACAATGAATGGGAATGTTTAACAGTGTTTGAATGAGTGTTGTAATAGACAATCTGTAAGGAACAATGACCACAAGAGTGAGTGCAGTCTTAACATGCACTGACACTATTTTACAATTTTCTTTTAGAACAATATGAACGTTGGTTAAACCCTCGCGTAAAAGACCTTTCTGTCAGTGACGGTTAATACCAACTGAAGCAAGGCCTAACTGAACATGTAACCATCAAAATGATAAATGCTGGCATCTTAAGGGAGAGGATTTCCCCTTGGCAATCAGACTCAGTTGACACAATGAAAGTAATCTATGTAGAAATTGCATTTGGACTAGTCTACTGAATTTTATTATTTTTTCCTTACAAGTGCAAAAAGCTTTTGAAAGTTCCCACCATTTGACTGGGCAAATTTACACTGAGGTTTTAGCATTAGTGTTCAATGCCACAGTAGTAATACAGCTACGGTTTACGGGTAGTAGCAGATGTGTTACCTGTGTACATTCATGGAGCTATTGGTGTTATACACAATAGGCTGCATTTCTTGGTCCTTTGACCTGCATAGTGAATAACCTCACAGTGTTGATTACACTATTCAGTACTAAAAGTCACATTTTTCTCTTACAGTGTGAACAGAAATTAACAGTATGTTCATTTGATACATCTGATATCTTGGGAAGTGTAATTTCCTACTTTTTACTAACTTTTGTACATATTAACTTTGACCATCTTGACTATTCTGAACTGATGAACTGACTGATATACATTACAACAGTTGTAGCAGACACATCTGTGTGTGACTTGTGATTAACCAACCATATGTGATATGGTTAAATATCAATCTACTTGTGCAAGTACATAAGAAGTGAAAAACAACAAAATTCTAGAGAGTGATACAAATGTAATTCAAATACAAACAAATGTTAATACTAAAGGCAGTGGTGGGTTTATGTTTAATCAAGGCTCATTAAGTGGTGAACAATTGTAATATATATCTAATTAAAAATTCTGATGACATCTTCCGATGACATCTTCAGCAGGAACTCACATTACATGTGGATATAATTAACTAGTGTATGAACAGCAAACTGACAAAATATTTTGTGAAAAACAAAACATATCTCTGAAAAAGGTTACTTCATCAAAGAAAACCGTTTCCTCTCACACAAAGGTTTGTCTTCCAATAACTGCAACAAATAATTAAAATGATAATCAACTCATGCTTTCAAACTAATTAACAATATTTCCCCTTTAATTATTACACTAAAAATTACATATTTTTTTTGCAAAGTTGTTATATAATGAAATCTGTTCAAACTAAAGATTTCTCTCTCTCTCTATCTTTCTTGTAATCTTGGCAACTAAAACAAGCTGACCATATTCTACTTTCAAAGGATGTTTAACTTTATTTCAGTTTTAAAAAAGTACCATACATGCCATTTCAATACCAAGGGTTGAATTTTATTTCAGCTTAGTGGTCGTACACTCTCTCAGCAGTATTCCATAAGACAAATCAGTTTAATTATCGCTCTGGACAGCATAACTAGAATTCTTTCTTCTCTTCCGCATCAGTCTCTCGAGCTTGACCAAGTTTTCTTTCAAAACCATATTCTCAGGATCCAGCTGGAGAGCCTTGAAGTAGTTAACCTTGGCTGCTTCATATTTGCCCTACGTAAAAGAAATACCTTCATTTTATGACTAAAATTTAAAGTTTGGTATCCTTTATAAAAGCGACAATTTACAAATTTCACACTTTGTGTGACCAATTGATGGCAGAGATCATCGTCTTAAGATGTTTCACATGGCTCATCATAAGTAGATTGGAAATTTGTATGTCATGGTATTACATCACCTAGGAATTGAGCCACCTGCCATGATGCCTACTTAGCCACCAACTTTTTGTATTTACTTTCTCTCAAGTAACCCGATCAACCTCCTCCAACTTGGAAATGGACTACTACTTTTGCACTTTTTTGCACATTTATTTCTTTTGGGAGTTGTTCTTCTTTGATGTAATGATCATAGAAACCAATACAGCAATTCATCCTTGAATCATTATTTGATTAGATGAAAAAATCTCAAACCATTATCTTCTGTAGGAGTTGATGTGCTTAGCAAAGCAGAAAACCATTCCTATTCATTATCTGATTTGATAAGGACTTATTTGAAACCATTATTTATGAAGGAAGTCAATTTACTCCCACTGAGGAATTTCAGCCAACATAAGATGTGCACAAATTATCATATAAAGTGAGTGGATGTGGACACTTTATATACTTTAATTGAGAGTCGAACAAACCTAGCGACTAATGTACGACTACCATCTGTATCATACCTTTACTGACAGTGGACTAAGCCTTGCTAAAGGTACATTGATAAATAGCACCACATTACCCCCATAACCCTTTTCTATTATTTCTGATCATTACTTGAAGATGAAAGTGGACCCACCTGAAGGTGATGTAAGGCACCCAAGTTCAGGAATGCACTTGACATAGAAGGATCTATAGTAGTTGCAAGATTGTATTCCTGAATAAAAGAAACCAAACAACAATACTTGTTACTGTATCAAGGAAAAAGCAGAAAGCCAAGAGGCATAGTGATTCCTTGACGTTATGATATTTGAATGTCCAAATGGCTTTGTAAGATACTGTGCGCCACAGTGAGACCCCTAATCTCAATTCAAGTGCTGGTCTTTTCTGTATGTATATAATGTATACCAAGTGATGGGGCAAACAGAATCATAACAACTACTTGAGAAAGTGGTGAATTGAAGCAGTAGGACAGGCTTAACAATGCATCTTATTTTTTTCTAGTTCTAGTGTTGGAATTTCACATTATTCACAGAAGTTTTCCTCAAATACCCATCCATGTTTGTAACTGATTGCCAAGAATTCTGCAGCCAGCAAATGATATACATGATATTGCAGTTAAAGTTATATCTTTGAAGTAAGTCCATTACAGGGTGCCACTGACTCTTTACCTGACTGGAAATACACAAAATACAACTACTATCTAATCATATCTCACAAGTAAAAAAAATCTGTCATAGGTAATCCAAACTTGCATGACAAATCACTTCTCTTTGAATGTGCTGACATATTCAGTTGTCACATAAAGATCTCTCTGGGATTAATGATACCTGTCTCAGTGACCTCAGAGATCAATGATCACTTACTTCACTAGAAAAATTCAAACGGTATGCCAGGGATCTTAGTAATGGACAATCAAAAACCAACTGTTTGTCTTTTGGGAATTTTTGCACCTATACCTTCGTAAATAGTAATAGATTTATAACAAAAGTATGATAAGGTATATCAGTAACTTTCTGTTGTGCACTACGTTAAAAGTCACATAATTCAAATTTATAAGATCAAAAATACTACCTGGATTTTATAAAACATTTCAAGTATTGCTAGTCTTTGCCTGCTGGTTAAGCTAACTACTTGTTTACCCACTGATAGAGAAAAGTAAAAGTACCAGCAGAAAGCTAACAGTTTGCACCTCATAGAGACCAAAACCTTTAATTTACACCAAAACCAACCCCCCAAAAAACAGTTATGTACTGCACCTTAACACCACCTGTAAAGTGCAGGGTTACTTCCCCTTTGAAAATAGTGTGTTCACAAGTTTTTCACACTCTTCTGCTCAGAAGCAGAAATGCTATGGAATGGTACAGTGAGGATTATACAGGTGTATACAGTTGTGCATGATGCTTTTACACACACAGTTTGTAGTTTATCTCTTGCATGGTCAACCATCAAACAAATTTCTTGCAAAGCCGTCGTTGAGAATGTTTAAACAACAAATTACAAAGATATTTAAGATGCCCGACATCCCCATTTCACATTGCATGACCACGTTCCATCCTCTTCGCAGCCTGTGAGCTAATGACAAGTAATATCTCTACTAGGAAGTAACTTAAACACTCACGCTAGATGACTCTGGACAAATCACAAGACTGGTAAATTTTTGATATAACAACAAGCTAATCCTCTTCAGGTATGAAAATGGGAGTAATGGAGTTGTTAGGCAACAACCAGCTATATACCTTTGATGCTTCATTGTAATGTCCCAAGCTTTTCAGGTTGTTGGCGTACTCAAAGCGAACCTTGGCTTCAATGGAAGCAGGAAGGGAACTGAACTGGGATATCTGTATCCCTTTTTCTAAGTGTGAGGTAGCCTGTGAGGAATGATTAGTAAATACTTCAAATTTACCAAAATGTGTGTAGAATAGAATGATAACATCAATGGAGAGCTCCAAAGGTGAAAGCAACAAAAAATTGCACTCTTCAAAGAGACACACTGGGAACACATCATGCTCTCGCACACACACACACAGTCTGACCAGGTGAGAGGTACATGATTCACAGAAGGTAATGTGAATCTCTTGGCCAACATTGCAGGAACAAACGAAACAACTTAAAGAATGACATGGCATCAATGAACCGTGGAGAGACAAAATGCTTACATACAGCTTCTTAAAATCTTTGCCTGAAAATAACTCTGCCCACTGTGGCCATTTATATTTTCTGACTTCAAAGTACAGAAAAAAATCAATCACCAAAATGGCCATTTATTGACTCATCAGTACTTGCGGTGGAAGATTGTAGGATCACAACATATATTACCTAACATCTGCACTGATTAATGATCTAGGTGATTCATATCTCTCCATTTCAGTTGTGATTGTAGTCATCTTAGTTGAAGGGAATTAAAAAAAATAAAGAAATAAGTGTAACTTTGCACAAAATGTAAGAATACTTTTACGCTGAACATGTGTCAGTAAACTGAAGATGCCTTATGATAACATCACTCACTTCATCATATTTCTTGAGTGAACTCTTAATACTGGCAAGAATGCGTCTTAATTCAAGGTCATTAGGGAATGATAAAACAGCACCATCAAAGAATGCTTCACACTCAGATTGGACATCCAGGTTGATCACAATTTGACCCTGAAATTAAAGGCAAAGAGAGGGAATGAGAACAAGGAACATGGCTGACAGTTAGTTAACAACTGGAGAAATTTCATGAAAGTGAAAGGTCACAGTATTATGCATTCAGGTATTTTACACTGCCAAAAAGTTTTGTTGAAAGTCTGTAACAGACCTAATTTTAATCCCTTGATTGCTATGATGGGTTTCTACTTAATGCTACAGTATAAGGGACATTGAAATGGTGAAAATGTTGTTCCATGCCTATCTGTTTCCTTCACCTGATTTGTAAAAAAAAAAAATGCATCTCACTACTGCTTCTACCTGCAATCACTCAGTAATAAACAATTGCACTAAACCAAAATTGCATAATTTGCTTTCCAATACAGAGCTGATAACCGCTCTAAGCAAAAGGAAAATGAAATGTAAAACTACAGGAACTAACTGTCTCAATACTGCATCTGTATACTATCTATATCTTCAAGAACATCATAAACCCAACAGAGTAGAACACCTTATGTGTAAGGCTCACTCATCAAGTGCAGATATGGTATGATGTGACTTTCACCTCATTTTGACAACTCTAAAGCTCTATTTTGACAACTCTAAAGGAATGTAAAGTGTCAGTATAGAAAAATGGCAGTTTGAAGAGCTTTGCAGACATTTACCTTCTCAAGTGCAAGCACCAAATCAACATGTATCAATCAGCTACTACTCAGTGAACGGGTTTCTTTTCTCATCACATTTAGCATAGGACATTGAAAGTATTTCAAAGATAGTGTCACCAGGGTGGTCACTAGCCCAACTTTAAATGACAATTAATTGTTTGAACTAGCCTATCCCTCCATGAACTTTAACTCATTTTCCAGCCACTTATGTTTTTCATTTATGTATTTATTATATTACATCCCTATGTAACTTGCAAAATGTTTACATTTCAATGCATTTTGTGATTTGAGGATCAAAATGCTCAAACTGAAATGATGATTTGTGGGAATAGATCATGGTCAAATGGCTATGTTTTGTTTTAACTTGTGATTTATACAAGCACTTTTTTCTGACGGTAATTAAAGTGCCAGTCTCCAGCCAGGAATTGTCTTTTCTGTGCAAGCAAGGACCAATGCCCATAAGACCCGACGAGCATGGACCGGTGTGGAGACCTCGCTGCGTGTCACATAATTTCCCACTGGTATATATATCAATATGCAGCATTGTAAAATACTCATAAAATGTTTGAACATCAACTTTGATTTTTGTTAAAAACAGTGTAGTTAGTATTAAGCACATACTAGACATAGATACAAAACCAGGTACGTACAATAACTCACATAATGTAGAACAGAATCTAGATCAACATGACCTGATGCAAACAACTCCTGGTAAGCATCTTTGGCCTGAATCCAATTTTCCATAGAAAAATAAAATCCAGCTATTCCTTTCAGAGTGGTTTGGGTTCTTTCTGTTGATACAGCTCTGTGAAATTAAAACAGACAATTAGGAAAACTATTGAAGTATATCCAAGAATAGCATAACATTCCCCTTCTCTCTTCAATTCCCCCATCCCCAACATCAAGTTCCCTTCACCACAGAAAAGACATGCAACTTGGATGCACATTACTCCATATCCAGGGACAAAATGTTCCCATAGAAATTCACCCTAATCAGCTTCTGTAATAGTAGACAGATATTTTTCTGTTGTTGGGTCATGTTCATGGACTCATAGCATACACTCAGAGTCGAGACTGTGCTTGATAAAATACGCATGGTGCATGTATAGACACCATTTATCTGCATTCTTCTTCTCCAGAGTGGACTTCAAAGTTGATGTCAGTAACGGAAATGCCACAACAGAAATGCCACAAAAGAAAGTGCACTGTTGTCTGCTACTCATAATTTTTTCTTCTAACATTTTTTTAATACATGTCTGGTTTGAAATGTAATAAAACTTTCAAACCACAAATGTGTGTAGTGGTGTAGTGCATTTTGTGTTGGCAAGCTCATTCCTGTTGCCATTATCTGAAGGTGCTTAGCCATTGGATCTCCAACACTCCTTCTGCAGTTGGTTTGTACTTACTGTAAGTACCACTTTTCTGCCTCTGCTATCTGTCCTTGTCTTTTATGCAGTAAACCAAGGTTAATCATGGCTGTCACATGTTTAGGCTGAAGGGCTAAGGTCTTGTCAAAGTAGAACATAGCTTCGGCTAAGCGATCTATCATTTGGAGACAAACAGAGAAGAGAAAGTAAAATAAAGCAGAAAGGATTCCTCATCAACATTACTTTTCTTATCATTTGTCACAAAGCCTTTCATGTTTTCTGACCTTTAGCGAGATATTCTACACAAATGCTAAAAATGCAATATGCAATCATTTTCTGTACAAAGTAGAGCTTCACTTCATAGAATTGTTTGTTCTGTATCAAAAGATGCCTTGAGGAAGGCCTGTAGTAAAGCATACAATGAGATGTTATAAGGTGAAGAAATGTGAGTATTCAGGGTATGTCATATCGAAAGAGTATCAACAGATATCATACAAGGATTGACAGAAATGAGAAATTTGCAATTTGACAAAATCACTTTAGGGCAAACAGCACATTCAGAAGAGAATGTTGAAAGAAGAAACATGTCAAAACTAGAATGCAACTGGTTATTCTCACTGGTTCTAAGATGTTGACAAAGCTTGTATTAGACAATATGCAAAGATATAGCGATGATTTGCTGTTAAGGGAGGATAGGATGTTAAAATATGTATTTTACATAGCCCTTTTTTATTTTCTTATTCTCAATCAGGTATAAGCATATCTCTTTCACAGATATGCGCAAAAAAAAAAATGATCTGCTAATGGCAAAATTAGTACAAAAGTGCCCCAGTGAAGAGAAAATATTGTTATTCTTTTAATATTTTTTACGTTGATATTGCATAGATAAGATTTATGAGTATGTCTTTTAAGTCTCTCCCTAGCTGTGCTGGAGGCTGTTTACATCCAGATTTCATGTAAGCATTGACAACATTTATTGCAACAACAGATCCTCCGTTGGATGGAAGCCAGAGGACTTCAAGCTTAGGGCACCTCATCATACAAAAGAACATACCGCAACCATTAGAAAATAAAAAGAAGTAAAGAAAACATATATATCATACTTCTACTGACTTGACAAACATGAGACACCTGAAAGACATGAATTAGTTTTAACACAATGTGCACTGTAGCAAGCAGGAGATAAACAGGTAAACTGATTCTGATTGATGCAGCACAGAAAGTTGTGGAGTACACTGCAGCACTGCACTGTCCTATATAGGATAATCTAGGTTTCACTAGCTGAGAAAGACGTTGCATTTTATTATTTCTATGAGTTCTCCTGTATGTACCACAGTAATGCACCTGGCACAGGTATTATATAGGTAGAAATGGCACAAGAGACAAAGAAAAAAAAATGATCCAAAAATACTTTCTCCAATGTGACACACAGCTTGAACTTCAAACTTTCCAAAGCTAGGCATGCATATTAAACTCTAGCTGTCTTCTGTAGATTACAGAACTTTGTGGTATAAAGTTCTGCTGTTTGATTGTGGGTCATGAAAGTACCAGTACAAAGTGTAAAATATTGCTCATATACAGAAGGAGACTACAGTATTCAGAAATATATTGTGGAGTGTTCAATCAAGTTGACAACCCATTCTCCTTTGAAGTGCAAAGTGCATGCTACTCAAGAGAACATTCATATTGAAACTATGTCTTCTGTAGATTACAAAACTTTGTGGTATAAAGTCCTGCTGTTTGATTTCTGGCTCATGATAGTACCTGCACAGAGTATAAAATATCACTCATGTAAAGAAGGAAACTACAGTATTCAGAAATATATTGTGGAGTGTTCAATCAAGTTGACAACCCATTCGCCTTTGAAGTATAAAGTAATTAATAATAGTTTACACCTGATCATACTTTCGATCAAACTGCAAAAATTATAGGTTATGTTAACAAATTTTACCATGGAGGGGCTTTTGCTCTCACTGATCTTGTTATAAAACATTCACATTGGGATAACTGTCAAAGAATTTAGTTCCCTCCAACACAAGTACTGTATAAATAATGATATTAACTGTCATCCCTCACCAGTTTTTAGCAGGAAGACACCATAGTTATTTACAACATCTGCATTTTTGGGCTGGAGAAGCATTGCCCTCTTGTGAAACTTCTCTGCTTCTTGGAATTCTTCTTGCGCAGTTAAGATGGAAGCCAAGTTGCTAACAGCTTCATAACTGTTAGGGTCAATGGCAACTGCCTGATTTAGGTGCAACAGTGCAAGGCTCTGGTTTCCTTGGTCACTGTGAATAAAATTAACAAAATGGAACTGCAGGACAAGCATCCTGGGTTTCCCCTGTTTGATAGATAATGGCAAGGAAACATCCACCAATCTTTTGTTGTATTTGATGTAAATATACTTCTAAAAGAAAGTTAAAAGATCTACATATCTGTATGACTATTATGAGGCATTGGATACATGCTGAATATGACACTAGCTTTGGTAGTTCATTTTTCATGCTTTTGATTTTGCAATAGGACAACAGATATATGTTTAAGTTAATGGTTTCTTTGTTGTACCTGCAAAGCATTGCCAAGTTAACATGTGCATTGACATGGTGGTTGTCAATCCACAAAGCTTGCTTTAAGATGGTACTCCTTCTCACGCATGTCGGTGACAAGATTCCCCAAATTATTGTGAGCACTGGCATGGTCTGGATACAACCTGAGTGAACAATATGAACAATCATGAAATGAGTCTAAATATGCAATTTTTATAAGGTCTGTGAACATGCCACTTGAATCAAATAGGTTAATGTAGCAAAATCTCGTTGGAAAATGTTTAATTCTCTTAGTTCTCAGGTAAATCTACACAAGTCTTTACTAACCTTTATCTTTGTATCCTGCATCTAAGATGAAGTCATAGCGTACAATACGCATCATGAAAGTCAAAGCACAATGTGACTAATCATTCCCCACATCTGCAACTGCAGAAGAGTAGAACTAGAAAAAGTGTTCTCTTTCACATCCTGAACTCATCTAGATTGCAGAGAGATGTTCCCATGACCAAATTCTAACCTTAATGTGAACAGTGGCCATAAGTGTTCAATTTCTGCAGAAAAGAGATAAACAGGTAGACAGCCCATTTCTCTCAAAAGTGCACTATGTCCCTTTTGTGACTCAAAGCCATCGTGCAGTCACTTTTATTTCCTTTAGACTGAGAATGATAATGATGTCCAAGAACTAGAGTGTACAGTCAAGTTTCAACATGTGTTTTTGTTTAAATATGTGAAGAAGAGTATTTTGTATCATGCCTGACTTGTATACATTCCACTATGGTAATCTGTAAAACTGCAAATCTGCATGTACATGATAGACTTACACAAAATAGGTGAATGCACAGTTGAAAATGGATGGCTAATCAAGCTACAGTATTCAACTCTAGCCTCTGCTGTAGAATAAAGTTACTGTGGTCAGTGGAGTGATTTACATAACTTCACCTGAGTTGCAACAACAATCAACACTATGACCATCCATGAATGTATTTCAATAATTGCACATTATGTAATCAATACAGAACTGATGAATAGGCTAAGCACTATCATAATGAAACAAATCTCCATAATGCAAATGGGCTAGTCCAATATGGGCATGAACCCTTTCAATAGCTCTTTTGTCACTTACATATCCCCACTTGGCACCTGCATCCCAAGCTACTCGGTGCAATGCTATCACACTTTGGAGTTACATGGTGAAGGTTACATAAGAACTAACTGTTGACAAAGCTGCTGGGTACACATTGACAGGCATGCTGTTAATGTAGTTTCTGACCTTCTGTCAATTTCAGTACCTCAGAGTGATCGCTGTGAATCATCTATTAAAACTATTTGTACTTCGACAACCTAGGAATGAACTGTTGAGCGATACATTCCTTGCATTGACATCATATAACAACAAACAAGCATGCCCTCCTTGCAGCAAACAAAGGAGCAGTACATATAGCTATCCATGGGCATGTGTAGATCAAGAAGAAGAGACAAACCATGTGCAAATGTGCATGTTCATATACACCGACCGTAGTATGGCTGCAGTGTAGAATGTACCGAGCTACAGTAGAGATCAATTATTGTACAAGGGTAAGTGTATGGCTTGTAAATACCAGGGATTTTCACAGGGCCAAGATTCTGAGAATATCCATGCTTTTCCTCGGACTGCCACAAAGGGGGAGCTTCACTGTGTCAAAGTGATGTCATCTGCAAGGGGTCTATTCTGAAGAACAAAAATTGGGTTACATGATGTGACCTTTATACCTGATTGCCTCCCTGTAGTGATGTATCGCTGAATCTGTGCTGTTAATATCTTGCAGATAGTTTGCCCAGTTGTAATGCATCTTTGCATTATGTGGAAGAGCTTTCAGTCCAGATCTGGATTGAAACCAATAAAATGAAGTTTGATGCAAATATGAAAGTCCGTATCAGCGTTTGCACCGGGTCAAGGATGCCATGTCCCCGGTTCTGAAATTGCCACCTGGGTAGGGTATGGTAGATATGGAACACGGAAAGGGTCAACGAGAGGGGCTGTCCAATCAAAAATTGTCGTGGAGCAAGATGCCGTCCATTCAGAAATCGCATTCACATTCAGCTGCTGACATGTACAAATGGCCCCTCAAATACAGATGCCGTCTACTCAGAAATGGTTGTTGATTGAGAAGCCGCCCAATTACAAGTCGCCATGCAAGTACAGCAGCTGTTCACTTGGAAATGGTCGTTGACTCAGAAGCTGCCCATTTAAAAGTCACCGTTCAAATACAGCAGCCATTCACTCAGAAATAGCCATACAATTTCAGCCTCTGGCATTTAAAATTGTCATTCAAATACTCAGAAATGGTCGTTGATTCAGAAGCTACCCATTTAGACTTCGCCATTCAAGTACAGCAGCTGTCCATTTGAGTGACAGTATGGACCATGTGATGCCAAAAAAGTAAACTTATGTTGGTGTCTTACATTCTAAATTACATATGGTCCGTGGGCCCAGAGAGATTATTCAGCCGAAAAGGTACAAAAGGTCAGTTGCTTTCAACATGGAGGTTGGGTGCCGGGATGCAAGGAATATGACTCGTGGCCGAACTACAGTGGCCGGACACATTCTGCACATTTGACCGCAAGGGTCCAGAAAAGGTCTCAGCTGAAAAGATACATAGATAAATTTAAGTCAAAAATGTCCTACAGGGCTCACTAATACTCAAAATGGATGTGATACGATATTGTGTCGTGCAAGGTCCCAGGGAGTAGCATTAAAGGGTCCAACCTTTTGTTTTATTTAGCTGGGACGATGCATGAATAATTCTTGTTTTACTTGAAAAGTACATCATAGATCACAATTAGCCCTGAGAGTGGCCCCAAAAAAGTGACACATGCTCTAAAACAACTTCTTTAAGCGGAAAAGGTACATAAACATTTCTTCTTGTATTTGAAATAGTACATCAAAATACAAAAATACCAAGTACAGCAAATTTATCATGTACATGAGCACAGACAGTAGCCAAAAATGGGAACATGGCCCAAAACAACTTTATCCACAAGAAATGGTACAAAGATATTTCTTTTTTGTATTTGAAAGAGTACGCCCTATAAGTATCACAAAGAATATCAATGACAGCAACTTTACTGCTAGCACTGGCCTAAACAGTGGTCCATAAGTGGTCCATAAAGACTTTATCCAGCAGAACACATACCTGCATTTTTGTGTGTGTTTGGCAATTTTGTGATCCCTAAGATGTACTCTTTCTAAAGCATGCCGAATTAGCAATGTACATTTTCCACTGAATGAAGTCGTTATGGGCCATGAGACCCTTTTGGGCTAGTATTTGGACCAATGTTGTACAAGATGAAGTTTCTGAACTGGGTATATTTTTGTGATCCATAATATGTACTCTTTCAATAGCAAAACGAATTACCCATGCACATTTTCACCCGAATGAACTCGTTATGGGCCATGGGTCCCTTTTGAGGGTAGTGTTTGAACCAATGTACTAGACAAAGTTTCTGGACTTGATATTTTTGTGATCCCTAAGATGTACTCTTTCAAAAATAAAATGAATTATCAATGTAGCATTTCTGCTGAATGAAGTCATTTTGCCCCATGGGCCCCTTTTGAACTACAGTGTGGGTAAATGTACTACTAAAAATGCCTATAAGTTGCTGTTACTCATGTGATCACTATGATGCACAAGTGGATAAAAAATTATCCATTTACCATCTCAGCTAAATAACACAAAATGTTGGGCCTTTTAGTGCTATGGCCTGGAGCCCTGTACAGAATAAAATTGTTTCACACCCATTTTGATTATTAGTGAGCCCTAGAGAATATTTTCCACTTTAATTTATCTCTGTACCTTTTCAGCTGAAAAGGGCATTTTTTGGCCCCTCTTCTGGACACCCAAGGCCTAATGCACAGGATAGGACCGGTTAGGAATCCTATTACTTGCCTGGGATCTAACATACATTAAAGGACCATCAAACTTTCTTTTCGTACCTTTCCAGCAGAGTATATGCTCTGAGCTCCCAGACCACATGTAATTTCGAATTTGAAACATCATCGTTTCTCTTTGGTGTCCCATAGTCCATACTGTCAATCAAAGGATGGCTGATGAATTTCAACAGAGACTTTTAAATGGGCGATTTCTGAATCAACGACCATTTCTGAGTGGACGGCAGCTGTATTTGAGCGAAAGTTTTTAAATTTCAGCAGCTGAATGTGAACAGCAATTTCTGAATGGATCGCTTCTTACTCAACAACGACTTCTGATTGGACAGCGCCTCTCGTTGACCCTTTCCGCGTTCCATAAGTACATGCATAGAACGTGTGACATAATGCAGCATATATCTTACGAAGAACAACTTTGTTAATATTGTCATACTATAATGTATGTAACATACAGGGTGTTTTATTAACAAGCTAAGCAAACTGTTGTATTATGACAGACAGAAGTCAACACCTACAGTATTACCTACAGTAAGTTATATTTTCAGGTAACCAACCATCTGGATTTGGACCTTTCTCTGCACTGACAAGGAAAAGAGACGATAAAAACACTAATACACAATGTATAAGGATGACCATGTTATTACAGTGGCAAGTGAAACTAACAGTTGCTTTGAAGAACAGAACACTACCATAAGGGGTAACATTTCATTAATGATGCTGTATATAGTCAGCTGCTTGAGCCACACACATGTAAAGAGTCCATCTGGAATAAGAGCTCTATTTAAGCGTACTTTGATCTATGTCCTGGTATGACTAATGTACATAACAGCCTTTTATACTGTACGTAACAAAAAACAGAGCAGCAGCAAAGATGCTTAATCTCAATACTTCTGGTCATGTAATGTTCCTTTGTAAGAATGTCCCGAATATATTAGAAACAGACCAATTGTGATTGAAGAGATTAACAACGACAATCAGAGAAGTTTGAATCTGGTCAATGTATCTGGTGTTGACAAAATACTAGACTTCTGCCACTTAATTCATTTGCATGCCATCCATTGTGGAACAATGTAACAAAGTAAATACATCCATTTCTGTCAATTAAAAAGTTGTTCCAGGTTTGTGTCATCTTCTCTGAAAATTTGAGCAGCTACAACACCTGAGACTTAAACATTGCTCTGAGTGAGTGAACTGTGTAATAGTTGATTTAAATGATAATTCTAGGTGAATGCTATTGAATTGGAATCACCTAATAAAATTTATGAAATACCTTGGAGCTAACTGAACAGTTTATCATTACTTGATTTGGTGGACCTTAAAGTACAGTATTAGCACTGAATTAAACGCACACCTGGCATCTCATATTCTTCCTGTGAACTTTTTCTTTCATGTCATTCTTGGTGTCAACTTTTGAAGTTGAGAATACACACAACTGAGTTGAAAACATCAACACTGCACTGTCCTTTACTATTACACAGCAAATGCAAGGAGCTTAAACACCTACTGCCCGTGGTCCATAAATCCAGACAAAGGGTCGAAGCATCCAGGATTTATGCAAGTACCACATGCAAAACTATGGGAGAAGATCTCACTTTTCCAGGTTTCATGCCCTATTTTGGTCAATAATTTGCAAAAAAGACATTATATAGATTTCTTCATACCTTACCCGGTAACACCTTCTGCGTACATGAATAGGAACGTAATGGAGAAGTTTGATACACAGTGGCAACCAATACTCTTACATCATTTAAAAAGAATATCAGAACGTCCAGGTAGCATGACAATATCTCTGTACATGTAATGTATTGGAGATGAAAAAAAAAACAAAAAACTTTGCTATTTCAAGTGGTAAAGAGATCTACATGGAGTGATGATAGGGTGGGTGTTGTGATTGAGTTTGCCAGTTGGGTTGGGTATGATAGTGGTTTGTAATGTTTTGGTTGAGTGTGGTGGTTGTGTAATGAGTGAGTGAAGTGTTTAAGTGTGGGGGAGTACAGTAGTGCTGAGATGTGGTGTTGTAATTGAGTGTGCCAGTTGGGCTGGTTACGGTAATGGGTCAGGTGGTTGATTTTGTGGCTGAGTGTGGTGGTGAGGTGTTATGGGGTTTGGTTAAGCAAGTCAGAGAGTGTGGTGGGAGGGTGTGGTGGTAAAGCACAGTGGAAGAGTGAGAGGCAGCCAACAGCATGGAGATAAAGATGTAATAGAACTGATACATGAAGGGCCAGACTGTTTTGGCAAGTTGCAACTTATTAATATCAAAATTAAGGATGATACAGATACAAAGACACAGATGGCAAGAAGGAATCATTATCCAGTTTAATACAAAGTAGCAAAATCAGGACGATTCTCTGGTTGAAGCTGTGACCCTTGCAGGGGTAAATTGTGAGATGAATACAAGGATTCTTTCACAGTTTCGTTTCAAAATCCGTTCAGACTGGTGCTTTTTAGACATGTGTCAGTCTTTTATGTGTTCAGATTTCAAGTGGCTAATAAGGAATACATGCAAGTAAAACTTTCAAGAGAGACACACTGACTGTACATCTGTTTTGTCATCTCAGTGAATGCCGATGACATCTGGGATTACAGAGACTAAATAGACTGTTCAATGTAAAAAAAAAATACTTTCGAAGAAGTGTCTCTATACCTTCTTTGTTTCATAACTGAAGCAGGCAGCTAGGTAATGATGGCTCTCATTTTCAAACAGCCAGATGCCATCGAATGCTTGCCAAACATAAGTATAACATCTGCTGTCAATATGGCAACATATGTTAATGTAGGTGTGTGTATTTTAAAACATCTGCTGGAAAAAACTCACCTGAAGAGAGATTCTCTGGAACTCCAATCTCCGTTCCTCTGGATGGTCCGTGCAGCAAATACTGCTACAGTGCAAAGGACGGCTGTCTGCAGCATATAAGGCTTGCGTGCTGGGAATGTTTGCTTGAGGTTTGCAATGCCAAATGCCACCAGAATGCAAAATCCCATGCTGTTTTTAAGGAACATTGTATTAGGAATGCTTTGCGAGAGTTAGTGGCAGCATATAGTGATTAAAAATGCAAGTTCGTATTTTTGCATAGATGAGGGAACGGTGTCATTAAAGGATGCTTGCAATGGAAATAAAAAAAAATGCACGAACAGGAGAAAAGAAGGTGTACAGTACCTTTGTATCACAAACAACATTAAGACAAAAAATCATGTCTCACTCATGGGCACTTATTAGTTTATACAAATGGTTCAACATTAAGGGATTTTTTGCATTAAAACATAATCAATGAATTAAGGTTCATTTTCTCAACCAATCAGTGACTGAATAAAATGTTTGTCACTCTCTGAAAAAGGTCATTAAACTAACTTTTGCAAATTCTGAGACTCATCTAAAAAAGTAGGATGCTTGAAAATTAGAGTGGTTTGCCTATCCCTTTAACGTTAACAGCGGCATCCATATCTACAGACCACTACAACACCTTCTGACTGATAGACAGCTGTGACACTTCTCATTGGCCAAGTTTTTCATTGAAAGTGGCTTTATAAGACCCTGTAGAGCACTGCCCTAAACAACCTCCCTATCTACTTAAAAACCACTATGTTTTTCCCAAGACATTTTTGTTAAGATTTTTTGCCAATTAATGATTTGAGCTTAAATGACAAATATTTTAAGTTTACGCAAAGATCTGAGGTCCATTTTCTCTCATTCATGTTCATTTCATGTGAAGTTTGAAAACACAGGAACATTTGCAGTCATGCAGTATGACTGCATAGGGGTCATTCCATGTCAAATCACCCAAATTTGGAGAAAGTTGTTGCTTGACCTACTCAAAAAAATTTCAGATTTTTTGTATGTGTAAACTACCATAAAATATGCTTACTCTGAAATTTTTAGTCAATTTGATCAGATTTCAACCGATTTACAGCGTTATAAAAGTTCACAAATTCGTAGCAAATTGACATTTTTCTCCTTTTTGAGGGGCAATATCTCAGTAAATATACATTACACCACCCTGAAATGATATAAATGTATAGATATTACTCCATAGAGTGGGCAGATGTAATATGATACCCTTCCAGTGGTGTATTGTGAAGTTACAGTCACGTGAAATAGCCATAATATGCGATTTTCACCATGTTTGTCAAATAAATTTAGAAGTCTGGAGATGAATTTTTCCAAGAGTGAGATTCCTAGAGAGCTGTTATTTTGTGTAATTGTTGTAATTTGGTAATTTTGTAATTGTAGGGGGTGGATAAATCTGTCCTAGAAACAATTTTCAGATTTTTCGGACATGTTCCACATTTCCTTTTTTTACGCTGAAAATGTACGATTTTGTGCGATGGAGCAACCTTGGAGGCTAATAAATTTAGGACTGAATTGCCTAGATCTCTGAAACTTTGTAATTTGTAAGAACTTTGTATGGTTATGTATTCTAGAAATAATTAGAGATTTACCATGGTGACATCATAGGTAACGGACCTCTCAAAAATGCTCCAGACGCTGCATTTCAGTGTGAAATGGCATTTTTGAGGCACTGTATTTTACAAACCCAACACGGGAATGCCTTGAATAATCTGGTACACATTGTCGATGTACCATACAACAATTACACAAAATAACAGCTCTCTAGGAATCTCATTCTTGGAAAAATTTATCTCCAAACTTGTTTATTTATTTGACAAAAATGGTGAAAATCGCATATTTTAGCTATTTCAACTTACTGTAACTTCACAATGCACCACTGGAAGGGTATCATATTACATCTGCCTACTCTATGGAGTAATATCTATGCATTTGTATCATTTCAGGGTGGTGTAATGTATATTTAGTGAGATATTGCCCCTCAAAAAGGAGAAAATGTAAAAATGTCAATTTCCTGCAAATTCGCGAACTTTCAAAACGCTGTAAATCCGTCGAAATTCCATCAAATTGGCTAAAAATTTCAGAGTATGCATATTTTATGGTAGTTTACACATGGAAAAAATTTGAAATTTTTTTGAGTCAGTCAAGCAACACCCTCCGGTGATTTGACATGGAATGACCCATAGCTGCAATTCAACATTCCAATTACTTCATCTATTTAAACATGACACTTTATGAAGCATAGTCACGTTGATGAAATTTTATCCAAAGTTATAAATAAAACTGCCTACACAGCTGTGTGGAGTGTTATTGATACTGCAACCTTTCACCCACCAACAAAAATGCCAGCACAGCATATCAATACATTTCAGTTTAATGCCTGTACTTAATAGCTCAAGGAGGAAGACATTTTCAGTACATAATTTACTGTACATAACAATGGAAAAAGGTAACAGGATATTTATTTCAGAATATACAACACAGAATCCATATGCTTCAGAGACCCCTGAAGAGCCACGAACGTATCTTTTAAGATAATTTGATAAATTTTTGAATTTTTTAACTTCCTACTTTTGAGGAAAAGATAATACTTTTATGGGAACTACAGAAAGCATTTTACCAACAGTTTCTATACCATTTAGCTACAAAGTTCTAGAATGTGCTTTAAATTCATTCAACATTTTAATTTGCTTACCATCATACTTTCCCATTCCCATTTTACTTTATTTTTCAGTCTTTCATGACAAACAGCC
The DNA here is from genome assembly GCA_021234535.1 of Stichopus chloronotus. NCBI lineage: Eukaryota > Metazoa > Echinodermata > Holothuroidea > Aspidochirotida > Stichopodidae > Stichopus > Stichopus chloronotus. Next base: position 15,880,416 of record CM037850.1, on the reverse strand, counting down.
AGGCTAAATATATACATCAACTCACATATAATGCACACAGTTTTCCTTTAATAATTTTTGCACTAGGTTTGTGTGCCTATTTTAGCTCGCTACTCATTTTCCTTCTATTGTTTAGGCTCTGACCTTCCTTTGTCCGCGTTATGGTATATCGTTAGCTTGGCTACTTGTATCCATGGTTATTTAAGCAAAATTGTCATGTTAAGCTAGAAGAGATCTTCTGGCTGTAACATCACCATCACTTCACATCTGTAATGACCTTTTGAAAAAAAAAATACCAGCTTTGATTGAATCTTGCTGAGTTGGTATCCAATCGAAGTGAATTTGTAATATAAAAGTCACAGGCTTCCTCCACACTTGTGTGGTTGCTGAGCATTGTATTGCAACCACTGTCCTTCAAACACAGAACTAAGTTTTTAACCAATAGGGGACACACACTGTCCCTTTAGGATATGTTAGTCATTTTTATAATAAATCATTTTGCAGTTACCATCCTTAAATGTGCAAAATAGGAAACATTATGCAATATTAGTAGCAGGTACAACACAGTAATGTATACAGCAGCAAGGGATTAAAATGAGAAACTGCAATGCAAAGTGAGCTTTTCAAAAATTACTGAAAAGACTGACCTTGGTATGTAGAGGATTCTTTCAGCAACAACAAACCCGACCGTGAGGAAAATATTGGAAGCCGGAAGGAATGGTATCACTAGGAACATCAGACCAAGAACCACCGGTTTTGCACCTTTTGTCTGGATGAAACATGGAGAGATTTGTAAACTAAAAATTCAATAAAGCATTGTGATCAACTACTGTAAATGGTCTAAGGCTCCTTACATGTCTTTCTCTGATTATAGGTTGAAGTATAGAGAATCAAACTGTGTTCATGTTATAACGCCACTTGAAGGACAATGTCTAACAGGAATTCTCCACCATCACTTCTCATATCTCTTAAAAAGATGCAAACATTATTGTAGGCAAATCATCATTCTCATATTCAGGAAATACCTCAAAGAATTTGGAAAATGAATTATGAACGTAAATATTCCAGGTACAAGCCTGGTGCAAGAAATGAATCCTTTGTGATGTAGTAACGACAAATCTAGATTGATTTTAATCTAACACTGTAGATTGCAGTACTGTTCTGATCTCTTATTTGGTGATTAAACCTTAGTTTCACCAGGGAGTGGCATAGACCTACCTTTCTGGGGCATTGTTCAGAACTATCTTATTGTTTAAGGATTAGTTGACTTAAATGACGTTGCTCTGTTCATGACTTTGAACTTGTATCAACGAATAAAGAATAGAAATAACTTTGAGCTAATTACACAACTTACCTTCACTCGGTTTGGTGGGTCTTGAAGTATTAGCAGTAATTAAATTTTACTTCCACCACAATAACAGCATCACTGGTTTCATGTGCACAAAGTATCTTACAGAATGTAGACATTCATGGGGTTTTCATAATCTCTGAACTGAGTTTTTGCATCAAAAGACCTTGCCGGAAACACAAACAGTGCATCATACTGGACAACAGTATTTTTCCTTTCTACGTCACACATTTTCAGGCTTATGCCGAAGGCCAACTTTCAAAGCTTCATTTCACATCTAAGGAAGCTTCCTGTTGTAAAACTGTAATGTTTACCTGATATAACAGTTGAGAATTTCATATATTGTTTTCTTGTTGGTGGAAAATTCCTTTAGCATCATGCTCATCACATTGCAGAATAATTAACGGGGAACTTATATCAAAAGGGTAACAACAGTGCCTCAAAGTTTAACTATATGTCTCACACAAACTAGAAATACCTACAAGCAAGTACATGCCAGATATTACAACTTACAGTAGCTGTACATAACCTATGCTGATACCTAGTACATATTTTACTCTTTAACCAATGTATTCTCAACATCAATGGTATTGCAAATATGTGAAATACCAGATATGGCCATATTTCAGCACCAATGCATTATTTCACTGTGTGAGTTGCAGTACATCGCTCCCAATCTAATAATATTGTACATCTTGTATCGGCTGAACAACTACTACATATTATCATAAACATCGAGCCACACAAGGTTATTCTGACTGAGCAATTAGTGTAAAACTCATACATGTGACACTGTAACTAACATGGTTTTGATGTGTACACACTTGCTGTGCTATCAGACCACCAGTTACAGGTAAAAGGTTTTTTTACTAATCTTAATGACTAACAAGTTACATCAAGGGATTTGTGATAGACAAGCAGGGTTCTGCACATATTTTCAAGAGAGGTGGGAAACAAATGATGCAAAGATCTCCAAGTCAAAAATTGCTGAGATGCTCCATGAAGCAAACCAGTGCCACATTTTGAGATAATTCCTTGATTTCAATTGTCAACACTTTATTGGAGGCCAAGGGGAGCTTTTTTAGGGGACAGGACATTTTGTTTTGCAGGGGTGGTTTCTATTTCAGGTGTGGGACAATTTTCCACTTTTCTCTAGGGGGTCCCCCACCTCCTAAAATCCCTCATGGAGAACACTGACAAGGTAGTGTCTATGTCTGGGTGAGTGAATACATTGTGGCAAACACAGATGCTTGTTATTTCACATGTTCCTGGATACTGCAGCTCATTAGAGAGAAAATATTCCTGTCACGGATGTTGGTTGCTGAGCATGTATGTAATATATATGTAAATGGACAAGTTACATACAGCATGACCACATCTTCATGGCAAAGAGAAAAAAAAAAATCAAGTACCTGGTATGAACTGTTGGCATTTTCAACTCAAAAAGTTAAAATTTGCATCCAAAATTGAAAATTCAGTTTGCAAGAAAAATAACTGACAAAACTTTCACATAAATTATATGGGATTGATTAGATACAAGTACCATAGGTAACTTACAATCTTGCAAAAACTTACACTTAAAAATAGAACTTTGAATCCAAGGAGAGCTAGTGATGAGAAAGCAGCAGCAGTGGCCAGGTTCCTGCAGTCCCAGACTGATTCCACCAGAGGTATACTGCCAACCTGCCAGTCATAGGAGAGAGACTTTGGACAGAGGAGCAACCAGCAATTAAAGCTGATGAGGAATGAATATGTCAGGAATCTGTTAAGGAAGAAACAAAATACATTTATTGAAATTTCATCTTATTTTGAGAAAATGAAGCAAGAAAAACCAAATTAAAGGGAACATTAAAACAAAAAAATAGCAAAAGATCTGTTTATTACAAATGTTTTCAAAGATATCTCATCTTCCTCCTCAAGCAGGTAAAAACATATATGCACCAACAATGAGACAATAAAATTCAGAAAAATGGTCATCCATGTTCACAAACTGGAGAGCTTTTAAGACAAGCTGAGTGTATAAGATGATACATGTTCATACGATAAGTTAAAACAGGTCTGAGCTTTTTGATATAAACAGTTTCTTTGATTTTCACTTCCAAGTCGGTATTCCTACAGTATCATCTACGATGTTGAAATTGCTGATGTAACGCATCTGGCAGTTATATACTGTGTGATGTGTTTGTGACTGACATGTAAAGAGTTATAAGCAAATGGAGTATTCTATGGATGAAGAGTTTTTACACTGTCAAAACTTGCTGCTATGTTCTGAATCAAATGCATTGACTTCATGATACAACTGTGAAAATGAGGCAGAAAATATAGAATACAGCAAACATCTGCACTATAGTTCTGAAAGAAAAGGGATAACAGTCCTCAGGTCATCAGAGTGACTATAGTTACCTGTAACCTAGTTGTTAGTCAACTACATGGCCAACTCTCACTATGAACCATATCAGAGACAGAGAGAGAGAATACTACACAGACTCTCAAGACTTCCTCCATTTATATGTTACAGTAATGTATGACCAAGCAAGGAGCATTCTGGACTCTTAATCAATGGGGAAGTGGGTATTGTAGCTAATTTTCAAAACACACTTGCAAAGTTTAATATCATAAAACATGAGCGCACTCCATCATGTTCACAGACTTAAAATTATTTCATTAATCAGAGCATCTATGGTATAATTCATGTTGCTTAAGCACTACTGTGGAAGCTGCAGTTTACACTCACTGATGTAGCTAACCAGTTCACACTTATAAAATCATTTGATTACAATTCAGTTCTGAAATACAGTAACACTGAAGCAAGATCTGAGGTATGAAATGGGTAGTGGCCAATTCAAAAATGAGGAGAACAACTCTCCTTCCCTCTCCCATCCTCTTTGCCGACCTACTGCAGAAGAAAATTAAAACACATACAGCTCACTGTTAGCGTTCCTCAGATTATGCACTATTGTGGCTCAACAATGAAGTCTTACCGTGTGAGGAAGGAATCTGAAAAAGCTGCAGGATTATCCTCTTCCAGAAATGAGGGCAAAGCACCTCCCATGATAACTATTCTCAGGCTTATCAAGCAAACAGCCTGCAAATGGATACAACAGCAATTAAAGAGTTAGAATATACTAACATTTGTGAAAGAGTGTGAACAAAACTTTTGAAAATTATAACACTCTTTTGCTACTCTCTGAATTTAATAAAAAGCACTCAGGAGGTTATCTTTTGCAATTGTCCTTGGCAAGTTCTAATTGGTTATTTTAAATATCAAAACCTGTAAAAGGATCCCACTGGCACATCCTGTGAAGAACAGCAGTTGGGATCATAGGTACCCACTTGATTTTATTCTTTACTATGGGATGTCACAGGACTCCTCAAGATTTCTGCTTCCTGAAAAATCTCATAGTCTAGTTTGTCAAATTAAGATCATACTTTCAATTTGAGTTTTCACAATGACACTTTCATTCTACAAGTAAAATCTGTTACCAGGGTTACTGCATCAAGTTTTCTGAGCTCAAAGAGAAGCCTAGCCGTAGTGGTTGTTCCAATTTCAACCTTCAATTAATATACACAAAATTTAACAAAAAATTACGGCTGTATTGGTATTATTTTCGTAATGACTACTTTCCAAATCTTACTTCAAAAGTTTCAGCTGTTGTTGAATAACATGTCGCCATGTTCGAAAAGTATAACATTGCACATGCTATACTGCACTATGAAACTTGCAGCGGTGCATGTGTGGTAAATGGTGTTAGGTAATTTTGCATGGTGATTTGGGAGGAACTAAAAAGTATATATTCATAACAACTTGGTATTTTTTTAAACTGTATTTGTACTACTGCAGAATGGATCTCTTCTTGTTTGGCAAACTGTATCTGAAGTATCAGTCCTTTGGTAGGCTGTACAATGGTTTTCCTTTAAATGTCCTACCAGCTTGCAATGCAACAATTATCAGAGGACAAACACTTTCATAATTCTGGCTGTAGTAAAGGCCATAAAATTATCATGCCACAGAATAAAGTTCACAATGTGGTCTCCATGGTGGACTCACATGGTGCAGGATATGCGCTATTTTAACCAATGATAAACTTGTTTACACAATTGATATGCTCCACATTAACCAATGGTCAACTTGCTTAATAATCAAGTGATACCCTCCATATTGACCGATGGTAAACTTGCGATACGCAATATGCTTGACCCCAACTACGTAGCAGATTTTTGGGTGCACTGCAAGAGTGAAAGAGCACCTGTCGAGCTTGTAAAGATTATTTCCAGTAATCTAGGGGTATTTTTATCCAAACATTTCTGGCACGTCTGCACCAACTGATGGTGACACTCTGCTTAGTCTTCAGACAGTGTAAGCTATCATGCAATGATGAAGGGCTTCACATATGAGCCTTGGTCCTGCCAGGCAGGATGCAGCCATGCTGCCACTGACTAGGCTCCATATATTGACCAATGGCAAACTTGCTTACACAACTGATATATTCCACATTGACCAATTATCAACTTACTTATATATTCTCCCTCCTGACCAATGCTCAACTTCCTCACACAACTAACATGTTCCAAACTGATAAGTTGTCTTTAAAACACAACTGACAAAACTTCATAATGACCACTGATTAACCTGCTTACATAACTGATGATCACGCAGGAAGAATGAAAGGCAGGCTAGTTTGTAGACCTCAGTTTTCTTCAATCACTGTGGGAACATGAATAGTTAAAGTTAAATCCTTCCAAAGCCCTAGGCTCATAGGAATAGTGCATACTGTAACTTCAGCTTTTGTAACATTAAGCGAATAGGAGTTCTAACTCTCCCCCCCCCCCTTGATACTGTAGGATGCTAGTCTATGGCAGGTTTAACCCCCCCCCCCCCTCCCAGCATAGCTAGTACTTGCTTCATTACCTGGGTGGACTGACCCAGCAAAGTTAAGTACCTTGCTCGATGACACAATGCAATGCACTTTCTTTTAAGGATCATCCAAAATGAACTATTTGTGTAGGTCAGAATGAGTTATGACCACTAGCCTACAGAACATAATTTGGCAGAAAAACTTTCTGGCTACAAAATATTATAATTGTGGTCACAACTCATTACAGCTGATAGCTGTAATATAGGACAGTATCATTCAATAGGATCACTCATTTAAAATTCACAATTGAATATTTTGGCTTCAAGGCAACAGGGCAGAAACAGATTTTAAAATGACTATTGGCCTGATACTTACAGCTGCAGTTACAATAGAAAGCCGTTTTACCATCCTTCGAAAAATAGGCTGAGCGTAGAAAGTCTTCAATTTGAATTTGCTGTTGAAGAGATACACAGACAATCTTTGGCCAATTATCAGTCACATACTTCATGAAGGTAGAGTGTTCATGCATTTTGTTGCATTTGCCTGGAATAGGACACTTGCAACTTTATTGGTGACACATGTGATAGAATGAACTGTGTGATTATCTCCAGTATTATGCAGGGAAGTACTACACACTCTAAAAATGTGTGTGCATGATGTGACTTTGCAGGATAGCAGATTGCCTGGGAATGGTCTACACTGAATGTGAGGCTTAATCAAAACAGGATGAAGGGATAGGAAAAACACTGTTACTGTACACTAGTCATTGTATTTCTGTTCATCTCTTGTGTCTTAAGTGGCACAATACATTTTACATTACATTATCCAGAAAAGAAATTATGTACAAGCAAATTGTTACTAAGCTTACTTACTTGTCTCTAGTTAGTTCACAAACAGTAGTAAACACATCATAGCCTATATTTACAGACAACACTGTAACTCCTTGTTCTTTTGAGAACATCGCACAAGCTGCAAGGATGCTGCCAAATACAGCGGAATGTATGGATTGCTTGAAACAAGGCCTTGGAATGTTCCTGCAGTGAGAAATCAATCCCGAATGTATACAATGGTGGCACTGTGTTATATTAAAAACAAAATACTTTGCAAATGATAAGGCACCATTATTTACTCCAACCACCTTTATAGAGGAAAGAAAAGCAAAATAGATATTTAAGACTAAAACCATATTTGGTCTATGCACGTCAATGGTGCCACATGACACACTTGCTTCCATGCGATCTGAACTTGAATTTTCATGCAAATGAATCATTTCTATACTCTCCTCTGAAAGCTTAAAATAAGCTTTTGGTCTGAACTTTGAATCTGAAACCATAAAAGCACATAAAGCACATAAAACTGGACTGCAATTCATAAGTAACGTAGTTGTAAAGATAATTCATTAATGTTGTGCCCACAATGTAATGGTTACTTTTCACAAACAAGTACAGTAGACGACTGAACTGTACACAAACAGCAGACATGGAACAGCTGAAGAATTTCAAAGAAAACAAAATATAATAGACTGAGAGTCAAATAAACTCCACTCCACATTTTCCTCACCTTGCATACAAATAGAAGGACAGAAGGAAAAAGAGGCCAGCTAAAATGTCTGCTCTTCCAACAATGCCAGAAACCTAAGACATAGGAAAAAGGACAATATCACGGTGAGTTTTATTGCATAATAAAAATCTGTGTGATAGAGTGATTGTCAAAACCTGCGGTACATTTCTATACTATGACCTACCTGTATTGTTACTATTAACACTAGACTATCTTACCTTGCAGCATGCCATTTTGTGTGCCACTTTAGGTAAACTTGTGAGATCAGTCCTCTACAACTCTTCCTTAGAAGCTAGGGTACATGTCTAAGATTGCCATCATGGATGGAAAAATGTAGCAGGTCACATTCCCACTAAAATGCAACTACTATGTTCCCCAAAACTGTGGTTTATGTAAATGTCTTTATCATACCAATGAAATGAAAGTAGTTAAGCGAACCTAGCAATAACACTTACATGAAATGTACAGCATACTGAAGCTGCATTTGCTATCTGTACAGCAAAAGGTCAAGTATTGGAAAATAACATACATGAAAACCTTAATCCCTAACCAGAAAGTCAAATGACTTTGTGATTCCTTGCCGATATCTCATTTTTTCATGCACACACAATCACTTACAAACAAAAGAAACCCAGTGGTGATGGGAAAGGACCATATCAAAATAAAAAACAAAATGCAAGAATCATAACCACATTTTGTATCACTTTAGTTGTTTGATGTTACCAAGTGCTAATATGAATGAGAAATGTCATTTACTCAGCATTGATAACAATTGCCGTCATAAAGGAGGTAATTCACAAGTTGACAGGAAGTTTGTGACACAAAACCTTTAAGACCTGAGATTGTGCAAGTCAACAAAGGAAATCTGGAACAGTCTTGCCTCCTAAGGGAGTGTGTACTCTGACTAAAACAACAAAGTGCTTTGTAAATCTTGACAGGGAGTTCCTGGCAACAGGGATATTCTCTGAAGGCTTACAAAAAGTGATTTGAGCTACAATATGTTAAGTAGTTGTTTGGCATAGGAAATGGACTTTAAATGTTCCACAAATTGAAAGAAGATGAGACCAAAGTCCATCTACAAAGTCTACCTAGCAGTGATCTCTGCTATAAAACATAGATCTACAATTGGGAAAATTTCAATAGGAAATAACAATGCATTATTTTCCTTATATTAGTGATTTAACCAGCTTCGCACTGTATGGTCACATTCAGAACATGTAAAACTCTCTAAGTATCACATGTTGGGCATTTGCACCCAGGACAGATCGTTGGAATGATAGAACTTATCACATTTGTTTCATGGCACATACTGTACAGTTATGACAAGTCTCCAATGGGACAATTTAAATGACTGACATCAGCAGCTCATCAAGTGCTAATAATGTTGACTTTTTAAGTGCTACCTGAATTCAGTTGCTGAGATATCTTCCTTATTGTAGGTTTTCATACTCTAAGCTCTAGAGACCTCAGATGACCTTTAACCTCCATAAAAAAATAATAATAGGGATCATCCACTGTACTTACGTGGACTACCAATATCTCAAATTTGATATTCAAGCACCTTTCCCTTCTTGAGATACATACGGTGTTTACAAGGTTTTCAAACAATGTCCTCTATAGACCTCACATGACGTTTGACCTCCACAAACAAATGGCAGACATCATCTTTTCATCAGTTGCTACAAATAATAGTGTTTGCACTTTCAACAGCATTCGGTTTCTGCAACATCTCCCTTGATATGTTTTCGTACTCGACACTCTGGTGACCTCAAATTACCTTTGACCTTTATGAAAAACGATAGAGATCATCTGCTCATGATGGACTACCAACACACCAACTTTGAAGTTTGAGCACCGTTCCCTTCATGAGATATCATGTTTACAACCCAAGGCATCACATACACACACACACACACACACCCGCCATTGATTCCTTGTCTGCCTTCGGCACAGAATCAAAACCTGTATTAATATAAACATTGCATGTCAGAATCTAGCCAGCCATAACTATGTTAGACTTACAATTTCAAGAATTGGTAGTATTTATATTGCATTACACTTTATGCAAGATATCAGAGTAGAATGTACGGTGGAGGTATGAAGACACATATCTTACCCATTGATTTTTGCACACACACAGTACAGTAGTCATGGCAGTGGCAGTCACCAATCCATGGCATATTTTTTACACTTTTCTACTGTAATATCTTTTGGAGTAATATCTTTTTATGATATTGCTAGTGTTTCAGTGCATACAATTGTTGGCCTAGAAGGCCTCGGAAGTGTCATTTCCATTGACCTGGGAAACATTTTGGGCCAAAATTTTCTTGTGCACTTAACATTAGCCTATTGTGGCACTACTGTATGCTACAGTAAGTCTTCTACAGGCTTTGCCCCCCCCCTTTGAAAAAACTTCTGGTGATAAGCCTACATTTGCCATACTGTACGATGGAAAAGTCCCAATGGTACCTCATTTGATAAGCAGGCAGCAAAACATGAAGTCAGATTTTCAATACTTGTATAAGTTTCTACATATTACTGTGTACTCACCGCTTCAGTATGAATTGGATGAACTGCAAACAAAAGACCAGCAATGAGGGCATTGTCTCTACTACTGCTCTCCGCAGTAAAGACAAAATGCTGACAAACTTTTGCGAAGACAATGCTAACGGCAGTGTGAAGTGAAACATTGATGACATGGAAGCTCAATGGATTAAGGCCATGAAATAAATAGTTCAACCTGAAACAGAGAAAGGAAACAAATTGAACTTGAAATGAAATTGACAGATCAAATTTTTCACTGTACCAGCATAACAAACGAAAGTAGAGGGCTAGAGGCTTCTCAAAGTGTGCTTAAGGTTTATTAGTAGTTGATTACTTCTCAGTGTACTTGGAAATCAATCACAGCAGCTGGCAGACATCAACATCATTCATTACCATATCAGTTAAGTTTCTGTATTTCATAGTTGCTGTACAACTATTACCATGTTACTTATGTTATACAGTACCTGAAGGAAAGAATGGTAACAGGCCGGTATGATTTATGGCTTCTGGTGTCCTGAAGGGGTTTTCCCCAAAAGTCATTCCAGAGGAAGCTGCTGGCCTTCTCTGCTGAAACAACATCTTTATTCCTCACAATTGCAAAGAGATCATCATGAACAAAGTCCCCATTAAGGCTATTTGCATAAAGAGCAATTGACATGATTATGATGAGAAAGAAGTGCTTGCTATGAAGATGATCCTTTTTTTTGATCTCAGAATCAGCTCTCCTCATAAACTGAGAAACAGTTCTGGTGGAGGTGATTGTTGACCGGCGACGGTCTCCATCTTTCTTTGGTTTCTCCCTCAGGTGTAACTTCTCATGGATGGGATGTGACTTGGATGAATGTTTGTGTCTCATTACTGTAGGCCTACCGATGGTGTTTAAAGGGTGCTACTGTTCTCAGAACTCAGAGATTCATTGACACCACACTCACGTGCATCAAGATTTACCATGTTGTATGAATATCAGACTACTCTGGAGGGTAACATAGCATTCTGTAAAGATAAAAAGAAGCACAGATAGTACAGCATTTCCATAGAGCACAGTAATTACGCTAGTGAGTGAATGACTGTCCACAACACTGTCCACAATACTGCACACAAACTGAAACTGATTGGACTGTTCCACTGCTTTAATTTGCACGATGTATTCTGTGTGTAAAATAATTGCCACAGTACTACTACTGCACATAGTATATTATGCACTGTGTTCCTGTGAGATCTGGCATTAACTGCACTGTTTGCGGCCTTTTGTAGGTCCAGTGAGTTATTTTATACTGTACAGTATGTGCCTACTGTACATACTGTACAGTATAAAGGGCTACTCTAATGTACTTACAGCATCAATTTTAATTATGTTGAATTTGACATCAAAGAACTAAACAAAAGATGATGAACTTCTCAATCATGAGATGTACATTTTTCAAATTACAGTATACATGGCACTGAACAGCAATGTACTGTACGTGCATGCACAGTAATGGAAGCATTACTGGGTGAATTGTACTGTTCACAGTACTATGATTCCATACAGTTAGGCTTTCATTTTTCAAATCAGTAATGTTTTCTTGATACAGTACTTTACTCTTTGATAACAACCTGACATAGTACCCTTTGTCTGTTGCCAAAGAGAGTTTAGTAAGCAGCTGTGTCAATGTATTTTAATGTACACAGATACAAACAGTGGTACTGTAGGCATACTGTACATGCTGTAGTGTATGTCAGTAGAGTTCAGCCACTCCTCATGTACTGTAGTGTATACAGAAAATTGCCCTTGGTCACCCATTGTGCTGCTGACTTTTTGGGGTAAATGGAAGCACTTCCTATCTGTGGTATTGATCATTTAAATATTAAAATTTTCATGCACAATTGGATCTCAGGTGAGCTCCCTTAGTGTTGGACGATTCTTTTTATATACTGTAATATATTGAGAATGGCCATTGTCATTTTACTCACAGCCTACGTTGTACTTCGGGTACATGCACAGTATTTTACAATTCCCTCATACTGTGACTATCGTTTTGAACCCCTCCCAACATGTCCTTCCTCGATCCTAAACTTAGTTTACCCTAAGATCTTTTGGGAAACTACATACCACCACAACAGTAGTTTCACGTGTTAAAGTCCAGTAAAGAATCACTTCTTGAATCGATGATTGCTTACTGTACCTAATTAGGCCTATACCTGTAGGCCTTCTGTATAATGCAATTACCTCTTTTTTTGTATCTGTGGTCTAAGAATCTATGTAATAGATTTCTTTCTCACTCTGATACAGGCAACTCACACTTGAAGGCACTTGTGGGCTGCCCTCAGTGCACAGTCAACATTAAAACAAAAAAAGCAATCATTCATGTTGTACAGTAGGCTCCATATATTGCTGCATGCCACTGTACAGGTAGGACTGGAACTAGTGTGGAAAAATTGTTTATAAATACAATAAAAATGTGACTTCTGAGCTGACCCTTCCATTATACAGTAATATTAGGTTCCCTGTTTTCTGCCTGATGAAATTTCTGGGGCTGATGAGTGAAAACTTGTTTGTGGAGACCTGTGCTAGTCCGGCTCCACACTGCAAATGGAGGTTTGAGTTAATTGTCCTGGACGCCAGGGTTCGGATGGTGCCATAAGTAGTGAGACTTGAGCCAATTGACTCAGAATTTGAAGCCATCTTAAATGTAGGCTACACTACTGATCTCATTATTAATATACAGAGCAATCAATGGGCTAAATTTGGCTCTCCTATCTCACGCCAATGCACCCAGTTACAATGTGTATTGTACAGTATCATTTGAGTGTGGGGAAGTGTGGGGAAGAGTGTTATTCAACCTGCGTCCAGGTCAATGGACGCCATGCTTACAATACATTAGGGTGGTATCTGTTGACCCGGAAACTTACTCCATTATTCAGGCTCTTCTTGACATTTTTCACTAATCACGTCAAATTTGTTCAAGATTATTGTGTAGAAATGACATGCAAGCAGATTTCCCACGCAGAGAACCCCAGACCTTTGTTTCATCAAAAAGTGGTTGTCATTGTAAAATTAACCTTTTGGCACTCCATAGATTCTGGCTCAATACACTTAAGTGCTAGCTTACATTTTGCACAACTGATGAAGATGGCTCTTCAGAATGAGATAGTAAGCTTCAGGGTTTTTTAAGACAAAAATATCACGTACTTCAAGGTTATTGCTAGATAAAGCAATTATTTGATGGTGGCAATTACACACTCAACTTTAGTTGTATATCAAAGATCTCGCTGAAAGGATCAGGAAAGAGAAAGAGTGGAAAAATTAAGTGCTCACACAATGTACAGTTAGTCACTGTCCCTGGCAGTTGATACCAAAATTCTTTTGTTTTGGATTCGTTGTAATTCATCAGCAGAATCCTGCGTGAGCACAATTTTCTTCAGTGAAGCACTACAAGTAATTTCCTTTGTATAGGCAAAAGGGTTTGTGAATATATAGCCTATGTGTCTTCGGATTTTGAACGGAAATTGGTAAATTGCTCCAGAGAACTGTCACACCTCAGAACTGGTATACTTACTGTAGACTACACCACTGATCTCTTTATTATTACAGAGCGATTAGCGGGCTAATTTCGTTTTTCTTTCTCTCGCCGATGTTCCCAGTTACACTCTTGTATGTATTATATGATTCGAGTCCAGGTGAAGAGTGTTTGAGTCTGACAGTGCGTTACTCAACCGGCGCCCGGGTCAATAGACACATTACAATTTACAATTAACACTGCTTATCATCGTGAAACTGGTACCCGTATCACTTAATGGGGGTTACAATCGATGAAAAACACTGGTTTCTGTTAGATTGAATCAAAAGCCATTCTCAAACAGGTCTGACAAGGAAATATCAATCAAATTGATATTCACTCACCTTCGGTTTACTCAACCAAAGTTTTAAGCGCTTTGTCTAACCTAGTACGTTGGTAATCTGGAATCTACGCTTTCGTGCATACTGTACATGATGTGCTACACTAAAGGGTTTTTTTTTTTCCAGACTGCAGACCACAAATTGCATACCAGGAATTTTCAAAGCGGTCATCACAAAATGCAGAAATCATTGAAGTATGAACTACGTCAAATTTTAGTGTGTATGGTCTGTGAAAACAGTACATCTGCCCACATTGGTGTCTCAAAAGTTTGGAATAGTGGCACGGAGTTATAAAAGTTTCAATATCATTCACCAGATACAGGACCAATTTGTTGCCATCAGATTTCTATCAAGGAGAAAGAGAACCCCGATAAACAGTAAGTTTATTACAAAGTGACTTTTCACAGATAACGCTATATCAGCCGAAGATCCAAATTTTCATGCATTTTTCAACAACTCCTGCAATGAAAATCTTATATCTCTTTGTTGACCATCTAAGCATCATCAAACAATGACATTAAACCAACGAGATCAGTATCATAGGATGGCTGGCAGCACTTTAAAGTAGGCCTATGAAATTAATGCCAGTTGGCCGGGGTCACAAAATAATGTGTCTAAAAGTCATTCTTGACATTTCAGTGGGGCTTATATCATTAGGATCAGAATAGCTAGGTAGGTCTAGCGTAACTGAACAGAGAGAAAAAAAAAAAAACAATCTCAACATGATCTAGTCAGATATTTGGATTATCTCCAGATAATGAAACATCTTGAAATAATTATCTCGAAATAATAAAGCACCTCGAAATATTTTCTAATCTTGAGATAAGTAGTTATCTCGAGATTTTTGTTTAATTACCAAATGGGATAACTAGCGTCCAGGATATGCACTGTGAGCCTCAGCTGGGATCTTTGTGGGCAATGTTGGTTATAGGAACGGTATAAGGGCTATACATGAACAACCTGTGAGTATTATATTTTCTTTATAATACAAAAGTTAAAGGGGAAATCAAGGTTTGACTAAGAAAATTCACTTTTAGTTGATTTTTTTCTTTCTAAACTAATTGTTCACCGAAATGAAGAGACGTTGGGGAGGTGTTTGAAGGTAGAAGAAACGGTAATTATTGCGTTAATCACTGTTGAATGAGAACTTAATATTTGTCGGGTACAAAAAATAAACGTTAATGTACAAGACAAGACAGCCTCCTCTACGATGTTCAATCACAGCGTAAGACTGAGATGACGTTATATGAATAAACATAACCGACTGTTTACGGTTCCCATGCTGTTTGTGTATTGCGCAATAGTAAACAAGAGTTTAGTGATAGTTGTTGATACATGCAGCACACGCAGGCTACGTATGAAACTGTTCGTTTGATGTTTTGTTTACTGTACTAAATAGGAAGCCCCACCTCCTCATACATTGAAAAGGCGATAGCATTAAATATTCATATTTGATTCGATGAATATGGATGATACAGACTTTCGGAGTTCTCCGCCGATTTTTTTTTTTTTGTTGCAAATTTGACTCGTTTCTGGAAATTGTCCACATGTTTTGAGATCTTTATCTTATTTTTCCGAGGTCTTTGTCGAGTCCACTGCAGTTGAAGTTTTATTATCCTCATTAGATCTGCTTGCTTACAGCTTTCTGTCAGACAATAATTTTTAAGCACCCCTGGATCGAGTTCCTTTAAAATTAATGGAGTGATGAATTTGATTAAAGTGTTGAGCGATTGGCTATCGGATGGCATTGTCACGAATAAAAGTTTTGTGATTGCTCTTTCTTAGCGTAGACAAGCCCAAGCTGGTCCCATATATGTTAAAGCCTCCGACCGTAGCACATACAGCCGATAAGACATATTATTCCGGGACACAAGTCATGTTGTGCCCAAAATAGTTCCCAAATGGGCTACCGATTGAGTCCAAAGTAGGCTACTCAATTGGGACACAATAAATTTCATCAGTCAGCACCAATGAGGACCCAATTGGGCTGCCCAGCCAGAGTGAAGCCTGATTGGGCAACAGGGGAAGACTAAACGGTCTAAGGAAAGTTGATAATATTTGGAGTACCTGCACCATGGACAGCATATATATCATCCTGACTTATTAATTTTTGACGGGCTATCGAAAGAGCCATATCCAAAGACTGATATCAATGAAAAACACTGAATATCCAGTTTGTTTCTTCCAACTTTTCTTCTTCCTCCAACCCGTAAATCCCCTGAATGGGTCATTTTTCCCCCGCCGACTTTTAAGGTGAATGGTGGTGCCTCAGACGGTGATAAAATTTACAGGGAGACAAAATAAATATATTTGGAGGACAGTATCACCATCTGACATTTAGCCTACCTATAGTAAGTGAAATAGTAATTTTCAGAATCTTGGGAACTTGAAATCATCTTTTCAGAATTGGAAAGAGAAAGATCTGCCGTCTTTAATAGTTTAATACTTTAATGCTAAGAGAAGAAATGTGTTATTTTTCAAGTTACTAAATTGCTATAGTTCTACCCTATATGTATGTAGATGACAACGGTCTACTTCCAGTGTTACACACACTTACTGTAAATGCCGAACATGACTCTGATTTAAAAATCAATTATTAGACCAAAGAAGTGTGCCACAGTTTCATCTGGTAGACTAAGTCCTTGGAAATTTCTAAATGCGTAAAATACAAGCAAATACGTAGTGTTCAGTCGTGCCAGTTATCTCTTTGATATATTGTAGTTGCTGTAAAATACGTATAGCAGAAGTGAACATCTCGAACCCGAAATCATTCGGTTTTGATCTTCATTAAATTCATTCATTTATTTGGGAGGGGGGGGGGGGACTAACAGAGAACACTGAGACAGATCAAGACATTTAATCTCTCATAAGTTTGACAAATGATATAAAATACATATCTACAGACCTAACAGTTTGAATAATGGAATAATGTAACAAATTTTAAATGCACAAGGTTATAGTGTAGTAGTGTTATTGTTAAATTCTTGCGCCAACAATATGCTGAAGCAATTATGAGTAATATGTTAGTTCTTAACTTCATACTTCTGAACCATATTGATCTTTAATTCGTTACAAGGTCAATCGCAATAAACAGAGACTTAAAAATTGAATGACAATACAGCGAATATTCAACAATGGGCACCATTCTCAATTTCTTAATGCGATTTCAATTATTTACTTCAAAATTTGTTGAAAATGACAAATGTGAGACTGTTAATGTCAGAGCAATGTGTAAATATTGTTAACACAGATTAGGAAAAGAATACGAATTTTACTCTGAACTTCAAAACAGATAATAAATTACTGTGGACTATTCTATACCGATAACAGAAGTTCATTGCACTGAATACAAGTTCAGTAATAATTCTACTGCATGGTATTTAACATAGCACAAAAGGAAAAACAAAAAGGTAAATTGCAGAATTAAGATCCAAAATCGAGGACATTAAATACCTGCAGCTTAAATTCTAACTAGTGCAGGCTTTAACTCCGAATAAACTTAAATTTATAAACAAATTATAAGCCGCCATATATGAGGGCACGTGAAGACAAAATCTCTTTATTCTAATAGAACTATTATTTACCTTCTTTAGTACATTGAAAATTAAGCCCGTTTAATTCTGCTCTTTATTACACACGTTGAAAAACTTTTATGAAGTGAAGAGTCGATGTCGTATTACTACTTATACATATTTTCATCAAATTGTTCTCTAAGAAATCATCTTTAAACTCATCGGTTCCATACATATTGTAAAAAAAAAACACTCCGTTCGAATAATTGACTAATTAAGATCGGCCACTAGAACTAATTAACATATTTTACTGATGAAATATCTGTATATAATTTGTTCATGAAACAATTATAATTTCATGCATGACAAATGGAGGTGAAATAACTGGTAAGCCAGTAATATGCATTATTTAAATTACGAAACAAAAGTCTGATTACGTTTTGTAGTGTATAGACGAGTTTGCCATCTTGGTGCGACAACCAAACGTTTTTCTCACCAATGCGTTAGTCTGAGTACATTCCTAAACAGAAATAAAAATGTCGGACCAGAAAAACTTACTTACTGTACCTGATTATTTAATCTTCGTCGCCATGTTAGTCATATCAGTCTTAATCGGGATTTATCACGCTGTCTTTGGCGGTCGTCAACGGACATCTGAGCAATACTTTCTGGCTAATCGTTCTATGCATTACATCCCTGTCTCGGTGTCGGTCTGTGTTAGTATAGTATCCGCGATAACATACCTCGGTACACCGGCAGAAGTATATCTGCGAGGGCCTGGTTATTGGCCTTCGGCGCTAAGTAGACCATTCGGTGGCCTACTGGTGGCTGTCTTTCTCCTACCGGTCTTCTACAATCTAAAAATCACGAGCATATTTGAATACTTAGCGTTGAGATTTTCTCCAACAGTTCGGTACATTGCCGTCACATCGCAGTTTGTGAGTAACTTTATTGCCATGGGGATAGCAGTTTACGCACCCGCATTGGCCTTAAATGCGGTGACAGGATTAAGTCTATATGGATCCATTGTGACAGTTGGACTAGTCTGTACATTTTACAGTGCAATTGGTGGTATCAAAGCTGTCATATGGGTCGATATATTTCAGGTAAGCATTAACCATTATTGCGATCACATAGGGGTAACTCAAATATTTTTATTGAAACATCATCATGATACTACGATTTACTGATCCGTGATTTACAATAATCTGTTAGGGTATTCAATTCTTATTCCCATCATCTGTTTGGTGTTGGTTCAGCTTAAGTGTGGTATTTCTTTAAATCTAATTTGTTTTATATAAAAAAAAAAACACTAACGAGTTAACACAACTTGAACACAATACTGGAGAAGGTAAACAAAACCTTTTCTATCATCTAAGTAGAAAAGCCGGGGAAAGAGGTACAACTGGTATTTATTATAATGCTTGCAGTGTCATGTCATGTCCTGTCATGTTGGTTTCGTTTTCTTTAAAAAGCATCATTAATATTACCCTCAAACTGACTTAGTAAGATAAGAATTTTTATTCAATTACAACGCTACCTTTTACTATTTTTCAGAGTGTGTTGATGATTATCGGAATGGTAACAGTCATAATTTCTGGTTTCGTGAAACTTGGAGGGATTGGAACGATCTGGAATGCAGCTGTTGAGGGGAATAGGTCGCTGCTTTTGGACTTTCGTATTGACCCAAGGATACGTTTCACGTTCTGGTCTGCATTCTTTGGAAGTGTAATCGGAATTGCGGCATATACTGGAACTAATCAAAACATAATTCAAAGGGCACTGACGTGTAAGGATCTCCAAGGCGCTAAAAAGGCAATGGTTAGCGGTTTAGCAATGTTTTGCATTCTAGAATTCATGGCGGTCGTGGTAGGTATGACAATATTTGCATACTATTTTCAATGTGATCCATTAAGTCTTGGAAAAATATCTCGGATTGATCAGATAGTGCCATATTTTATGGTGGACGTATTTGCTGCAACACCAGGTGTGACGGGGTTTCTAATATCAGCAATATTCAGTGCATCGCTCAGTACAGTGTCGACCGCCATTAATTCCTTAGCGACCGTGGTAGGCAATGACATTATAAAGGTAATATGGCCATCTATCTCAGATGAATTGTTTACCCCTATCGTCAAGATAATATCAGTCTTTGCAGGTTTTGCGTACATGACCACCGCGTTCCTGACGTCGACTTTAGGAAGCATAATTCAAGTTACCATTAGTATCATCGGGGCCCTTTATGGTCCAATCCTTGGAATATTTATGTTAGGGGTACTTGTACCTCGAGCTAACACCACTGGAGCCTTGGTCGGATTCTCGTCAGGTCTTGCAATCGGTATGTGGATGCTTATTGGATCGTTTCTACATCCACCACCGTCATCAGATCTCCCTCTTTCTGTCAGCCACTGCCCAGCAAACTCGTCTATAAGTGACCTCTTTGAAGTCACAACGAACACCAATCCCAGTAGAATGACACCATCAACGTTTGAGGAGACTGAAAAAGTCCCCTTTGAAAATCTTTATGCTGTTACCTTTTTGTACAATTCATTGTTCTCCTTTATTCCAGCTTTTATCCTAGGTACTGTTGTGAGCATTTTAACCAACAAGCGAAAAGAGTATATCGATCCGAAGCTTTTAAGCCCTGTCGTTATCCATCTCTACAATAGAGTCCCAGTATTTATCCAAGATATGATACATTTGAAAGATACGTCTGTAAATACACACCTGGGAACAGGTGACTTTGTTGTGCTCTGATGTTTAAGTCTATATCAGTCGTACCTGATGACATGCATTCAGAGTTTAGGGGTTAATTAGCTCAAGTGAGAGTATTGTAGTAAAGGTCTGTAGGTAATATTGCCTAACATAAGATTAGAAATATAATGTGGGTATGGGGTATTATGGAAAATGTTATACATCGTGGTCGTTACTCAATCAGTCAATCAATTTTAATTATTTTGTGTGTGTGTGTGTGTCAGTGGTGTATATAGACACTAAATTCATTCAGATGACAGCAGTCCACTTTGATGTAAATGAGTGTAAACATTTCAATTTACATCAGCCTAGGATACTGGTAACTTGTTAGTTACTGGTCATTCAATAGCCCAAAAGTTGACATGTCGCTATGTGCATGGTTGAGGAGCATAGAGCTATTCAACGTTGTTGGTTTTTGGTTTATGTAGATCTGCGTGTAAGAATTTCATTTAATTTCCTATTACGTGTGTTTCTTGTTCTCTTTATTATCGGTACCTTATGACATATACTTCAAAGGCAGTTTCCTAAAACATTTTAATAAATATTGAGTCGGTAACTATCCACGTTGATTTTCTTAGTTTCCATGAGCCTTTCAACAAGTTTACGTATAAACGCTTTAAATGACTTTTTTTTTTTAAACTTTCAAATTGTAAATCACAGAAATGGCAACAACGCGACATTTTCAGTTTCCTGTTATTGGAGCATACGCGTTAATGATTTGCTTACCGGTAAATATTAAAGCTACCCAATGAGAATGAAGTTAAACGTCTGCTTGACGATTTGAAATTGAATGTTTATTGTTTTAATTCATTAATTCCGAGTCTTTCTTTCCCTGCCAAGTATATTGGAGTTCGAAATTGCTTTCGCTATGCTTATGAAAGCATGGCACATTATATTATTGCAAACCAGTTCTTAGTAATTAAACAAAAGAATCATGTATTTAAAAATAGTTCACCTTCTTGCATGCCTAATATTCTGCAGGCACACATCGTTTAATTAATCAAGAGCAGAAACAATTAAAGAAACCTATAGGTGAAACAAAGTAAAAAAATACATGTACTAAAGACACTTCCCATAGGAACATTTGAACTTCAAAATTCAAATAACCCCAACGGTTAAAATAAATTATACGAATGACAGAATAGGGTCATATGCAATGAAAAAAAAATAAACACAACCAAATGGCAGTCACACGTGTAATAGAACGAAATACATATAAGCTTCAAACCGTCTGTGTTGTCATTGTTTCTCCCTGATTAGCCAAGAATGATTATACAATTGCTTGGTAGTGATAAACTGGTTTGTTAATGTCAATTACTCAATTTCCCGTGTGCCAAACACATTTATATCAAAGTCATCCAACTTAATGTATTTTTCTTCACTAAGTTGTGTTTTAAATAATTTACAAAGTTTCGGAGATGCAAAACTGTTTGCACACCGACATTTGTTTTCTTCAAATTTTCGATCATAGTAAAAGATGCCATCTTCTTTAATACCGCTGTGATATGCAATAAAAATAGCAATATAAAATGCCATAAAACTGTTGTGTTAATTTGTGCCCTTACTTTTCCGTGTCTTCTTAAGTTTTCATTTGCTTGTATATAGGAGATGAGATATGCCATGAAAATAGCAATGTAAAACGCTATAAAAGCTGTTGTTTTAATTTGTGCTCTTGCTTTTCTGTGTCTTCTTAAGTTTTCATTTGATGGTATATATATATATATATATGACTAAAATGCACTTACAGTACGATGTGATGTTAAATTCAAATAGTAGTAGCAGTTACAGGCGGTATTGAAATTAAACATTTCGTCGTATTTTTAGTTAAATCTTATGTCCTGCTAACATGATTAATTCTGCTCTATGTCATTGAAATCACACATCATGTACTAAAAGCCAACACTCATTTAAAATAGCCAGAGGTGTATGTGGGAGTAACATAATCATCTTCCTCTAAATATCTTTCTTGTCACGTCTAAGTTTATAGGGACCATGAGACCTATTGCTACATATAGTGGGTTTGTTACGGACTATCTCAGAGTTTACACAGAGTTCAATACTTGTGTGCTAACTTTATTCATTTCCTTCAGTCACTTAGTGTTACCTGAGACGAATGGATATTTTGCAATAACTACATATGGGATTGGTTCGTCGTTGCTGACAACGATTTACATATGAGATATTATGATTCTAATTGGTCAACGTCATTACCAATCCCGAGATCCTCAGCAGTTCGGCAACCAAGAGGCCGACACCGATAATCTTGTTGTTGAACCGTAAACATTATCTCTGTGTATCATCTCACCTGAGCCATCGTACCGTCTTTCTTCTCTTTCGCTAATTTTTATAATTTCTGTATGCCAGTTGAATCATAAAATAAATGCTACTCTGATTTTTTAATCAACTTGGTATCTCTCTGGATTTCTATTCTATTTCGCAGTCTTTCTCTCTCTGTGTTATACCTGGACTTTCTGCATCATAACGACCAGGATATCCGCCGCCGTGCAGACCTACAAAGACTGTAAACCCCAAACTATAACCATACATCACACTATACAGAAGGGGCAAAAAAAAAAAAACAATGATCAAAATGTGTTTCTTTGTAACACCGTGGAGGGGTTATTTAGATGGACACAACTGAAAATTTTACTAATACAGATCATGAAACACCCACCAAATCGCGTAAAGAAGAGCTGAATAGTTTGCTCAAAGAATTTTTCCTCTACTCTTTGATTCCAGTTCAATATCATTCCACACCATTTAAGTAATCCGCAATCATGAAGCTCGTTTAGAACAATGCTTTGATCGTCGGTGTGTCACCCATAACACTTTCAGATAATGAGTCATGCAACGACTACTAGTATAACTGAAAAGTATATTAAGAGTGAAACTTTCTTCACAAGGAATCACATGCAAATGAGCTGAAGAGACAGAAGTCTGATATTTGACCCAACGCCCAGTTAGTGTCATATATGACTTAGGAGAAGGGGGGGGGGGGGGTAAGAGTCAACTGTCTGGGTGTGACAGTAGCTGAGCATTGACTTTTTTAAGAGAGGTTAGTGCCCTTTTATATGTAAGATAACTGAACATGTAATGTTCAATGTAAAATAAAAAAAAAAATAAAATAAATTCCGGTCCCATAAAGCACTCTTTTAAAATTGTCTAACAGACTTCCCATGTATCCGTGGTTTTTCCTGGTACTCCCATGGGTTACAAAATGGTTTACAGGACAATGTCATTTAAGTTCTTTACATATTAAACATTTTAGAGAATGATATGGTGTCAATATACAGTGGTCTAATTAATGTGTTTTTTAACATGATGTGTTTGATTTACCCTCTGCCATTCGCCTTGTTAATTGTTTCAGTTCAGAGTTGATTCTATGCCAAGGATCCCTCCCAATGGTCCATTTTCGGGTTGTCCATTTCTGATCAGAACTATGTCTCCCTGGTATTTCAGGCCGGTCAAAAGGCGCTTTCTACTGTTATATGTATGTTTGCTTAGTACTTTGCTTGGACAGGGTGATGAATGGGGTGCACCTGTGAATTGGTCGCTCAGTATTGGCATTTACCATATAGCTTTAAAGGAACATTTGGGAGGCTTTAAATGTAAATATTGCCTATTTCACAAACATGCAATTTTCAAGGTTTCCGAACCGGCGTCTAGAATTTGCGGGGGGGGGGGGGCGAGATTCTTCGCTCTTATTGTTTGTTACTAACTAGCGGAACAATGAGGGCCACCATTAGGTGGAGCCGTGCGCAAAAGAAAATTTTGGCTTTTCAAAGCCTCCAGATGTCAACGGACGGCACTTCCCGGGTATACCTGAGCTGCATGCACCCAGCCTTGAAATAGAGATCCTATGTGTGCAATTTCATAATCAACACGTAATACTTTTTAGTTTGCCACAACCGTCGATGAATGCATAACAAAATGTAAAGCTAGCCAGATAACGTTGTAAATGATAGCCAGTTTGATGAGCAACAAATGTCATGCAAAGTATAGTATTTTGATAGGTGGGGAAAACATGAGATGAGTGATGGTTGGCCTGGGACAGGGTTGTAAGGGAGTCGGTGTCCCTCATCCCACTTTTGAAAAATATTTCCCCGACTACGTAACCATTCATTCCTTGCATGTGCTAGATTGTGAATGAAAATTTCAACTGGTAGTTAAATTTTTTCCTACTGTCTTGACACCTAGAATGAAATATGAAAAATTACAACTGGTATTTCTGTTTTAATGAGAATTTTGTCGACTACCAGATAACCTTAAACACAATCTAGTGCAAGAGTAGGCATCGTTTAAAACCATGAATTGTGCTAGGCCAGAGATATGGAAAATTCCTACTGCTATAGTCGCTTCTAGACTGAAGTATGAGAAATTCAAATCGTATGTCAGATTTATGGATAAATTTTCGATAACCACATAACCTTACACAAATTGGTGTAATATATTTGGGAACTTTTTTATGTGCTATTCTTACTAGACTGAGATATTAAAACTTTTATTATTACAAATTCTCCGACTATCGTCGCTCTGACAATATTTTGGGGTGGTACACTAACCCTAACCCCCCCCCCCCCCTTCTTATGATGAAACTGTCCCTTTTAAAATCTGTTACATGTTCATCCTCTGCTTGATTACACATTGCCACCTCAGGAAGAACATGAGACACTGTGGCCTATAAATGTACAAAAGTCATTTGATGAGGTTTGTGCTCAATGGCGCATTGGCTAATTACTTATTTCTGTATTGTGGGCGAAATGAATGCCAAGACATTGGAGGGCACAGATCAGGAGACACGTTTGACATCTGATTACTGCCCACGTGGCCTTTGATGTTATGAGGTATTTATGTAGAAATTTTGAGAAGGACAGACACTGCATGCCCAAGTCGCATCGGCTCTGTTTTGACACCTTAGATCAGACTGGAAATAGTCAGCTATTATAGATTCTTTCTCATGTTTTTAACTAGCAACCTAACTGTTACACTGCCATACACGACACTTCCTAAACAAATAATTATTCCCCTACTTCTGGAAAGTCTGCGACATAATTTTGTTGCAGCATACGTAACTGCAGCAGGCATGAAATATCATCATGATGGCGTGTTTGCTTTCTAATCCCGTGCAACACTTATGCAAATGTCAGAGACACCACCCTGGAAACAGATGTGGTAGATTAATTAATATCTGAAATATCAGAGAAAATCTATCCAAGTTTATGCATAACCCGAAGAGCATGAATAATATTTGCGAGTGATCATAGATCAGGTAATCAGTGATCAAGCAAATATTGACAAATAAGAGACATTGAATGACATTTTTAATCTTTATTGAACGTTGTTCCTACAGAAAAGTATGAGGCTTTTTGTCACAAATAGTATCACAAAGTATACGAACGAAGTTGTATCAATGTTGACGCCCGGTATAAACAGACTTCCATCCTATCAATCAAATGTTTATTTTGGTTTCCATTCTTTATGCAATCGTTTTCATATTAGTATCAATGTTTTGGAAATAACAGAGCTGTAGAATATGCTAACTTCTACAACAGAAGGTATGTGCGAAACCTATGTAGTTGAAAATATAATGCCATGAAAAATGGACAACATGTTCTTATAGTCTTTCACAACAAAAAGAAAAAGGTCCTCTGAGTAGTTCTCTATACACTTAACTACAATGCTTCTGTTCAAACCTTTACAGTGAAGCGATTGTTACGAAAGAAGTAAAATAATGACCCCTTAAATTCTATTTACTGCTAAAAGCGAGCGCAGCAGATTTCGATATCATTGTGTACTTGTTAGATAATTCTCCACTTAGAGGTCATGTATTGATTTAGGTCACAGCTAATTAAAATGCTCTTTGAAAAACACAAGTATGAAACTGCGAGTAATTAGAGCAAGCTTTTTAAGCACCAACTTTTTCATCTTGTTTTTAGCAGTGTTTAACTTTACTATCCATTGCGTGAGTCTTAAAACAATTAAGCTTAAGAGCGGATTCTCTCAATAGCACACAGATTTAGAGTGGAAATATATACAGCAGTTGGTAAGATTTTACTTTTTTTTCCCTCTCAGTCTTCGGCCTTGTTTTGCTCACAAGTTTTCTGCTAATGTGTGCCATAAGAGGACACCATGTTACGGTCTTCCGGATCCAAAATATTTAATTTGTTATTATTCCTCCTTGATTAGACGCTAGGGATAAACAAACAAGCTCCGTGGACTGTGCCTCTTAATTCAATGAATTAGAAATGTCAAATTATTCAATGTCAAAAATTTTAAATGTCAAATTAAAAACTGTTATACCAATGTATCATAAATTCGATGGCAATATATGACTTACATATTGTTTATGTAATTTTTACCCTAGTAACATTTCAACATTGG
Source organism: Stichopus chloronotus (assembly GCA_021234535.1). Lineage (NCBI taxonomy): Eukaryota > Metazoa > Echinodermata > Holothuroidea > Aspidochirotida > Stichopodidae > Stichopus > Stichopus chloronotus. The sequence continues at coordinate 15,853,602 of CM037850.1, read as the reverse complement.
CCTCATGGACATATCGACAAACATATTTGGCCCATATGTCTCTGAGTCCAAGATCTGTAAAGGGTCCACATAGGTCAGCCCAGATAAGCCATATGACCCATATTGCGTAGTTCTGGGGTCCACATAGGCAGTTGTCCTGCATGGACACCATAACTATCTCACATGGGTCATACGGTTTCTGGGCTGGCCAATATGGCCCCTTACAAATCCTGGGTGCAAAATCATATGGGCCCCATATGGATTCATCTTTATGGGACCAATGCTGGTACAGCATGTTACTTGGGTAGACATTACTTATGTTATTACACACAATGTATATGTACAAGGCATTGAGTGAATTCACTAACTCACTGTAATAGTTTCCTGGCAATCTTCATGCTTTTTCACTTTTCATGATCCCTGGTGAAGTAAGGATAACTTTGGTAGAAAAATTGGACTGGTCAAATATGGATAACCTTGGTAGAAAAATTAGACGACCACTATACGCTAAGCTAGTAGGTAGGCTCACTTTTTACGATCATGTTATTAAACAGAAAGTTTTGTTTCAAAGTGAGTAAATGTACTTTCCAACATAGCTTGTGGATAATTCTCATTGCATCAGTCAAGCAACTCACACAGTATAAAGAAAGGGACATTCAGAAAGACGAAGTAAATGGTGGATTAAATTTTTAAGTAAAAGTATAGCTTGTCCAAGTTGAAATTGATTTTCAATTTATTTGAAAGTGAACTGCAATTATTTGTACTTGAAATTAATGATATAATTGACATGTCACACACCATTATCCAAGCTCACATAATAATCATATTAAAAAACAAAAACTTATGTCCACGTGGCTCATAGCATAGTTTGGAATATAATTCTGGTTTTAAAGGAAGGTATACATGCTACATTTGCCAACGCAAAAGTGTGGAGGAAGCCAACACAGTGCCTCTTAAGTTGGGGTCCGCCTCTATATGGCCTTGTCAAGATGAGCCTGCCGGCGACGTTCAAGCAATTCTTTCACCGATCCCAAAACTTGTTTGGCTTCATTGGTCCATTGGCCGCTGCACAAACGCTACTACAGAGTACCAGGAGGGTGTCCAGCTACATGTTTCGTCACGGTCCATCGGCTACACAGCTACTTGAGATGATAACAGTGTTTCTCTTTTAATTAAAAGCCCTGCTTCAGCGAATTGCCTAGTATATTAGAGCGTTGAAAATGAGGGTTGCTGATAATTTTTGTGCAACTGAAAGGAATTTGCCTCAACGATCTGCGGACGTTAGTTTTTGTAGCGAGTAGCTGAACGCAAAAAAAAAAAAAAAAAAAAACTCGTCCGCTACGAGAGGTGGTGATTAATACATTACAACTTCACGTCGATCGACTACCAACCGAACAATTTTGGATCGAATTTGGTATTTTTGTTTTCTTGAGGTCAGTTCAGACGGGACAAAAAACAAAAACTCAGATTGCTCATTGGCGAAAAACCCATCTTACAGTGTCTTGGCCTGGAATTGAAGCCAGCTATCTCCGGTTGCTAAGCTTTACTGTTTCAGATGACGCCACCGTTATACACTCTGCAGTAGCCCCGTTCAAGTATGTAACATCATAACACATACTCATTGAACATCTTTTGTATTTCTCTACAACATATGTTGTAACCGATGAGGGAACAGCAAATCTTTCTTGTTTCACAGTCTTTTCTTGTCTTTCTCAGTTTTTCTGCATACTTTCATACCTAGAAAAATGAACATAATATTGATGTGCAATTTGAGGCATGTGTTCATTAAATCTCAATTGCATATTTAAATATTCGATATTGTTCTTTTAATTTCTCATCAAGACCTGAAGACACTAGACTCGGTTATAAAAGTAAAGATTGAAGTATGTTTTCGAACTTGCCTGGCATATTTCTGTCTGTGATCACAGTACACCAAGGTATGCTTGTACTGAGATTCCTAATACTTATAACTTGTAACTGAATTATATGAGTGTGCGAATATTAAAAACAATCTCTAATTAATTCATTACCATAACATGCAAAATGAGGACACTCTACGAAAATGTGTAAAATGCTTTTCTTTTCAAACTAATTGTCTTTGGTTGCCTTCAGCAGCTCTCTGTATAGACACGCACTGGATCACAAAGGGAGGCGAATTTTCCATGCCGTGTGCATTTACTTTAGAAGAAAACCAATTTCCAGTCTGGAAATTCAAAGATAAAACTTTGTTCGCGCAATCGATACTTCCGATCAGTATAGGTATCAATAACGTCCGAGGTGAAATAGTTAATGGGACGTATTCTTACTTACACATACAAAAGTTTGGAGCTGAAAACGTTGGCAATTACACATGTTTGTATAACAAAACTCTGCTAAGGGGATACTACCTGGATCAGCTGGGTAAGCCAAAAATTTGCACATATTGAATTAACATGAATGTAAATATTTAAACAGTGATTACACCTGAGTAGATATAGCAGCTGTTATACTTGTTGTCTTATTTCGGTCTTTTGGTTCGCAAGATTATACAAATTAGATACAAGAAAAATCACAGTTGTGTAAGCGATGGAACAAAGAGGTAGAGGATCTAGTCCTGTACAATTGATAAGAAAACGAAGAAAGGAGATTTTAAAATAAAAATTGCATACTTTAAGTTCAGATTCAAATATTTCTACACTCCCTGTTGAAGCATCAGATATATACTGTTATTTATGCACTTTATCATATATCCAGTGATACAGTCGACAATCAGGTATCGCTACTGTTTACTGTTCATTTCCTTTCGTCTTCTGTCACTGGAATCCACTGTAAACATCTTTCCTGTAAATGCTTACCTCCATCATGATTATTACATTTAAATGGACAATACCTGCTCTGTTAAAATAAATGCAATCTTAATGATTCGTTTTCTTTTCATTGTGATCAAAGAACCCTCAACCGACGCTTTCCAAATGAAACTGCAAGTAAATGAAGAAGAAATTCTGGCCGGTCCCCATTGTTATCCCAAAGGAGAGAACTTAACAGTGAAGTGCCAAGCTTTCAATTTCACTGGGAATGTTTCTTCACATTGGACAATACAACGTAATACATCGAAGGTCACTGCCAAGCATCATAAGCACGTAGACCCAAGCTTCAAAACGTCTTTATCATTGCCTCTTTTCGAGGACGTCATCGTAACGTGCCATTTAACATCAGATCGTTTGGGCTCCATCCAAAAGTCTGTAAATATTTGTATCTCAACGGTAAAGCTAGACGAGGCGTCAATGTTACATGGTAAAGTCAACTTCTAATAGTTTCAATGTATTGTTTCATTTCTTCAACATGGACGGTACCGATTTGCAGGATGTAATATTCTTGATGTTAATGTGGTAATTAGGCTTCAGTTTTGAATTGATCTTCCTTCAAGAATATTAGATCGTAGCGATTCGATTACACTGTCCACTTAGCATACTGTGTTTGTAACTGTGTTAGTTTTTATTTCAAGACTGATACATATTATGCCAATGGTATATAAAGAAGAAACATTTTCTTTGTTATTGTTAATTTCCAAGAAGATAATCACTCACAGTTTTTTTTTTTTTGTTGGTAAACTATGAATCTGTAATATGCCCCGCGTTTTGAATTGAATCTCAAATATGCATTCGTCCAAGAAAACGTGAAAGAAAAATTTTATACTCCTATTCGGTAAAATTATTCTTAAAGGCCGTATGACATGTGCATCTGAAAATGACTGGATTCAAAAGTTACAGGGTGAAATTCATTGAAATTGTACTACTTTCTATTTTGGTCATTGAGATTGAGCTTTCCACATTTTGATGGAAATGCAAATATAATGGCGTGGTGTTTTGCAGAGTGTCAAGTTTTTTTGTTACCGTAGGCTTAGGCTGTATTAATCTTATAACTTCTCAAGTACTGGGTTTCACAAATGTAACTTATATTAATATTTTTAAAGAAAGAATACATGCTTCCAAAATGAAACCCCAAGGGCATACAAAATTCTCGATTGTCCTTGAAATCAGGTTATTAGACAAATGATAACGTCAGTCACATCATGTGAGTTCCTCTCTTGATGTCATAAATTTGCACACTGAGCTAATGTTTATACATCTTGCAGATACAACACGGGAATTTGCCTTTACAAAGTTCAATATTTGATGGAGGTTGATAGCTGTTTATGACTATTTTTAACATTTTTAGTAATTAATGGAGCCAATAATCCCAGGTGTCGTTTTATGTCCAACAACAATTAAAGAAACTAGTTGCAAAGCAACTATCGAACAGATTACTGAGAAAAGTAAAAAGTTTTACTGCCAAAGTATTGTCATCTTTGTTATTTTTGCTTTATAGGTGAAAATTTGCTCTGGTTGATTGCAGCTGGTATGCTTATTTTGGTACTATGCGCAACTGTGCTTATGACGTGCTCCTTGTATTGGACAAGGAGGAAGAGTACGTACATAGCGTGTTTAGAAAAGGAACAAAAAGTAACCTTTTAATTGTAATCTTAGGTCTATCGTAAGTTAGAGTTAACAAAATGAAAGTAGATAAACATATAATATTATTTAGTTTATTATACCGTGTATCAGCTTGTAGGAAAATCTGCAATGTATTATGATACGTTTCAAGCTCTTTCTAAAAAGCGTAACATGACCTTCATTTAGCAGCACTAAACTGACTTTTTTCTTATGGAAATAATATTAAAAAAACAAAAACAATGATGATCAAGTTTAGTAGTTCGCGTGTAATATAATATGCTAGAAAACACATACAAGGAGAATTTTCTCTTTAATGTTGGGATCACACGTCAGTATTGATTTGACACTTTCAGGGTGTTCCAAGGTGCATGTACCCAGTCTTAAAAATGGCATCTTATGTCTGTAATTTCTCAATTAATGAGAACAAAAAGAAATCACTGATGAAAAGTGGTAATACGTATCAGATGAGTTTGATGATGCAAGAAGCATAACAACGCATTACTACGCACCTTCTCACCTCTATTCTTGGAGCAATTTTAAAATCGTTGGGGGGGGGGGGGGGTGAGCATATACTTTAGCCTTCCCCACAGTTATCATTCGTGGGCTTAGCACGGAAACCAAGATGTAAACTTATGTGAATCAACCACATGCATTAACACAGTGCCTGGGCACATTTTGTCTAAAAACAGGACAACATGACATCTACAACTTTTGAAAGACTAGTGTTACGTTTAAGTCATTTTATCAACACACTTCAAAACAAGCCCAATTGACCATAGCTATCAAACTGGTAAAAGCGCAAGTTTGAATCACTTCATTTACATGGTTATTCGGTTATTAACATAACTTAGTGTCTGTTGTGGTTAATTGCAGACGGCAAGGACTTAAAATTTAACAGTACCTAGTCAAGTTTTCATTGTGTATGTAACGGGGACAAAACATATCTTGCTTGCCTGCGTGCCATTACATATCCTTCAGCTACCGTATGTGTAATTGCTAAAATTAACTCAACTTTTGGAGTTATTACAAAAAAAACATACAGCACGTTGCTTGACAGATTATTGCAGCCTTTATGAATGAAATCAGTCATGGCACTATAAAACGGTTCCTGTCATCACCTATGTAATATTTATTTACTATTGGCCAAGTCTGAATCACTTCTTTCCATATACTTTCTTATTTATACCCAGGAATGAAAGCGGGAATGATAACATATAGGTAAGGCTCACTAGAAGGCATCAAGTGGGTACACGTTTCCATTCATTTGATTATATAGTATTCGATATTCTGCACTTAATTATCGAAGCAGACGTTACATAAAGAAATATAACCAATAAACTTACTTATGCAAGTGTTTACAAGAATCGGAGAAAACGCTATGGACTTGATTAACACACACTGCGTTACAATTGACGTTATTGTTTTCAACATATCGTCATAAACACATATTTATATATGACATTTCAATTTGATAGAATCATTGTCAAATGAAAAAGCCAGATATAATGCCTAATTAATCGTGTCATTGTATTTTGTTAAGCCTACGCTGTGCGTTAAAACGCTCTGTCCGAGCAGAATGATTTCTTGTTTTGTTTTCATTTTGGTAGTAAATCGAGGAAGCAACTTCTGTTCAAGTAAATGGACCATTGACGGCAATGATATCAATACAATGAGAGGAGTACCACGTTAGTTGCAATGACAACATAGCAAACACTATAAGTTCTGTGTGTATATTTTTGTCATTACACGTCACTACTGGCGTCATCTTTGTATGAAAATGGGACATTTTTAAGTCATTTAAAAGTTAATTGAGACTGTTTTTGGCAAGCAGTTATATCTCCAATTTAGTGAATAAATTTATGTTATCCTTAGTGATAATATTGCACTGTATAATGATTGCAAATACTTACCTTAAAATGCGTGTTTTTTTTTTTTTATCTACCAGTTTACTATCTGCAAAATAAGTTTTCTGATATTAAAATGAATTTCCTTTCGACATTTTTAGATGAGATTAAATCAGTGTTTCTTTACCAATGAAAATGAATCTTGTTTAAGCGTTGCTAAACCTGATCAGGTCCTACGGAAGATACATTTTATCAAAATGTAGGAGACATAGATATGATACCTTAAGTATTTTTGTTGGACTTATTTACTGAATTTACTCAGTTATTGTTCGTCATCTGCTATGCTCTTTACTGAAAATACATAGTTATTTTCGTATTTTCATACTTGATAGAAAATAGGAAATTTTAAATTTAATTCCACATTTTGGCAATGTTTATTAAATAATGATGGCAATGTCATTTATCTACTGCTTGTGCATGTTACATGATATATAAAGACCTTCTGTTTAGAGATTCTCTTCAGAGATAACTTCAGGTTGTACGTGACAGTGTACTTTGTTATCCATTTAGAGATCAATATACTGGAATCGCTACGCTGTATTACAAACGCCATGGAGAATTCTGGAACTAAGATTGTACCCATTGTACTGTAGAGTGATAGGCCATTTTAACGCGCAGACGAGTGGTGAACTTTAACTGCAGAGAACAAAACGATCGAGCTCAAACAGGCTATTGCGATTAGGTTTGGAGAGGGTACTCAAATTAAAATAACGTTTTGTCCTTTCTTCCTCCAAGCAGGGTATGAGCATATCTCCTTAACAGATTTGTGGTAAAAATGATCTGCCTATGGCAACTTTAGTAAAATGCTCTAACCAGTAGATTATAAAAAAAAATAATCGTTATTTTGTGTCAGTTTTCTTATGTTGACGTCCCATAGACAATATCGCTAGTATGGATTTTGTGTCTCTCGATAGCTTAAATAAGGAAATTTATTTGTCAAAAACATCGTGCAGCTTACCTCTGCAGGTAAACGTCGATGATCTTTACCAAAAACGTTCCCTTGGCAAAACTAGGAGAAAAGGAGCAAAAAGGTACGTAAAATGTATGTTGCACCTACATATCCTTCTGTAAAATAGTGCAACGAGGCAAAGAGCACCTCTAATGATTACTGGTCTAATGACTACTGGTCTAATGACTACCGGTGTAATGACTAAAAATTAGACCTCTGCCTTTTTAGCTCATTTGCACGCGTTTCCTGTTAGAGAAGGGACAAAATGCATTTACTATATTTTAGTTAAACAGTCGTTTCGTCTTTCATGCCATTCGAACTCAAAGTGGAGACGGTGCAAACCTATTAGTTTTAAGTCATTGTTCTCAACGAGATAATTAGTGTAAAGGATTACTTGACTTGAATGATGTTTCGAGGCGAATGATATTGCAATGGAAGTGTCGAATGAAGGAAAGAAATACATTTGAGAATGCTACACAGCTTCTCATTTGGTGGCTGTTAGCATTAATAAAGTTACCGTTATATCTCCTCATAGCCACTGGTGTAAGAGATCCTGCAAAGTCCTATTGGTCTGCAATGGTCTTCGAAAACGGTCATAATTCCAACTACATTTTTTTGCACTTATTTTTTGTATTTAAGAAATTGAATACTATTGCAGGGTGATAATTCTCCTTCTACAAGAAAGATGAAGTATGCTATGTTGATTGTGTGGTTGTATCATAGACGACCGGTAAAAAAAAAAAAAAAAAAAATCAGTTAAACAAATTCAACAATGAGTCACAGGTCGGCACTTCCCATGATAAATCTTTTAATAGATTCAGGACAGGATTGTAAATTGGATCGATTGATATATATATATATATATATATATATATATATATATATATATATATATATATATATATATATACATATACATATATACATATACATATATATACATATATATATATAGCTCTGGATTACCTTTGCTCGACATTCTCTAAAATTGTACATTTGGAGAAAATGATTGTGGTGCATATCCTGCCATTGTTCATTTTAAACAACAAAAAATAGGGCAAATGTAGGGACCAAATAGTACAAATAGATAAGGGTATACACTATTTATCAGGAATAAAAGGCAGATATTCGCTTCTGTTCCAATGGAAATTTTGTTGTTCAAGCATAAGCTGGACAAAAATATGTCTTCCATCGTAAGTAAATGTCCAGATCCTATTCTTAAAAATAATATTTCATAAAATAATATTTCATTGACTAAAATAGTCATGTTGCTATTTCTTTAATACATATCATGCATATTTGAGTTTTCATAAGGCCTAAAACACAACTTTGTACCTGAATTATCCTGAACTAGCATGGAACGTGCTTTTTTTTTTTTTTTGCGCATTGTGCAATGGCTACACATTTTATCACAGAGCTACGCATGAAATGTACTTGATCGGTGGTTTTCATCTCGCTAATTGTAGCCAACGTCTTAAGAATAACACTGGAGATGTTCAAATACACTTTTGTAGTATCAAGTATACAATTTCTCCATGTTTTGGAACTGCAAAGTAATAAGTGGCCCCTCCAAAACACCCAATGCGAAGCCATTGGGTCTGACGCTTTCAGTGGAAACTCCAGACATATTCCAATAATATTAGGGAGACCTGTCGCATCCAAGAATATACTGACCGAACTATTTCCAGAAGATTATTGCGGAACCTCGGATCGGCAATATTGGGGTATTTCTTATCAATTTTTGTACTTTCCACGACAACCGATTGTGGCACACCATTTAGACGTCTTGAGGCAATAGGTCCCCAAAATCTGTTCTCTCCCCCAACCCTTCCTTTTCGAAATATCTAGATCCGAGCCTGACAACCAATCTGATATGTATTACCATTTTCATGAATTGACTTTTTCCTCATGAATTAAATAATTACAGATATAAAATGCCTATTTAAAGCTGGTCAATGCATCTTACAACAGTACCTGGTCATTCACTCTTGCAAATTGTTCTTGTCAATAGATTTCGGATGTTGTTCTGCTGTTCTCGCCAACCGATTGTTGTGTGGAATTTTCATATTCATGATTCTAGTCTAGTGACTTGTCTTGCGTGAAATAGTACACACGCTGAATAAATATTTAAGATCACGCGTTTGTTTCGTTGCTAGAGATCTGTTCGAACATTACACTCGAAATTGACGAAAGTTAACAAACGAATCAATCAGAAAACAAGCTTGCGTTATCATCGTTACTTGATCTCGATATATCTGCTAAAGCAACAGCCGGAAACACAACACTATTGTAGAATATTGGGGGGTTTTAGGGGGTTCCAGTCTTGGAGTGACTGCCCCAGCGACGGATTGTTGACACAGAACGAAAGAGACGTCAGAACAGAGAAAGATGCAGCGATTAAGTTAGAGTTCCATTTATTCTTGATCCAACTGGCACATAAATTATCACGAATTAAATTGACGATGAAAGGAAGGAGGAGTAACAGAGAGACGAGATGACGAAGGCCTACATAGTGTACAAGAGACAGATGGTGTATACGGTTTGATGTCCAGAAAGCCAGTGTCAGCGGCGTGGCGAGGTCGATAGATCAACCCACGCCGAACTGCTAAGGATCACGGAATAGACTGCTGACACTAACCAATCACAGGTCAAATGGTTGACCTACGTAATTGAGTGAGGCGGTTGCCATCCGTGATCTACCAATCACGAAAGGTTTGCGCAACCTTTCTGAGAGCAGAGTCTAAGTTTACTATTTTTAATGTTTTGTATTGTCTAATGTGACTGTCTGAAGGAAATAAAGAAAAGGTTAAATAAATCTGGGGTAAACACCGGAAGACTGAACTTTGTACGACCTTTTGCGTACGGTGGGGTAGAAGGACCATCTCTATACAACATCCCTTTTCCCCTTTAAAATTTTGTTACGCAGTAACCAAAAGTTTACTAAAATATGAGGTTCATGTCAACATTCATTAAAATGTGTAGCGACCATAACAATAGGAAATTGTGAATGCAATATGAAATGACGGTAATACACCATGTAAGTAAGAGCTCTTGTACAGTAAATGATCTGTACACATTGGGAGAGGCGGGACAATGGATGGGAAAGTCAGAAACATCACAGTCAATGACAATCAATGTGAATCAAAGTATTCAAGGAATAAGAAGAAAAGAAAAAATAACTGTTACGTTGTAAGTGCACACACTCACAAAATGTAGGCAAAGGAAGAAGTGATACCTGTAAATACATACTCAGATGGATCCAGGAAAACAATAAACAAATACTTCTCGATTACCATAAATTCATGAATCGTATACACAATACAGTGACGTTCGGTCAAAAAAAAAAAATGTGTACCCTTTTCTAAAGAAAGTGCCTCATTTCTCGTCATGAGTCAAAAATCATTCCGCACACTAGAAAATGTAATAAACATGCATAAGGTTCAACCCATTTGAAACCTCACTGACATGTAACTGAGACCGTTGCTATGACACCGTAGGAAAGACAATCTATACAAGGAAAGTATAAACAACAATGTAACCTAACAAGTGTATAATTTACCTCTATATACCATAGATATAGCAAACAGTTAAAAACCAATGTCTAGGATAGGCTCAATCCAGACTCAATAACAAAATTTGAAGTAACGTTACACACTGAGATTATCGTCATTATCGTTAAAAAGCGTAATTACACGTCATTAACGTTATCATTTTAAAAGGTATAATTAAATATCATCATTGGTATCGTGAAAAGAAGACACGTGACTACACATTGTTGAAAAGAAATCACAAGGCACATTCATTTCCCGACATGGCATCAATGTAACATCTGACATTTTGAAGGCCTAAGCCTAACGATAACATTGAAGTTCTACGTTATGAGGGACTTTCCCTTCGATGACAACGTCATCGTTTACAGGTGACAAAATAATGACAAAAATGTTTGGCATCTCATGAAAGTATGAACTGTCACGGCAATTACACGATGTTACACTAGCTACTAACTACTATACTTCGCTATGAAAAACAATAGAGGGTTTTTGACATGTTTTTTTTTCCTTTCGCTCACGTACACCGAAGGCCTAGCCTATTTGTGATATTGCCGTTACAGTTACACTACAGGTGGTTACATATACGAATCCAAAATGTACCAGTTACGCAAAATTATTTTACGCAATTTACACTCTTACATGAGAAAAAAGAAAAACGCAGATGTAACGTTTCTGACTCGGGGAGGGGGTGGGACTGGGAGGAAGAGCTCTTACTCACCCTTAAGTTTAACTGGTTGGTCTCTCGCTGTCGTCGGTGGTGGTTTTCCCGGCGTCTAGATGCGCGAATGGTGTTTGAGAAGCCTCGGTAGCGTTGGCTAACCTGAGTTTAGTGGAGCGTTGTTCGTCTCGCCTGGGTACGGGTAGCGATGTTACAACCGGAGTACTAGTACTAGGAGCTGCCTCGCACACCGATGAATAGGCTGCTGGTTTCTAACGGTACGTTAGCCTAGGCGGTGATCACTGGATTCCGGCGTCTATAAAGAAATCGCAGGCCAAGTCCACCGCAAGACGAATTTACTAGACCAGCCAAAACCAGGTCATTCAAGGTGACCACATTCAAGGTAGACGATCCAGAGGGTTATTTTCTCGGTTTTTCACAGACCACCATGTAGAATATTGGGGAGTTTTAGGGGGTCCTAGTCTTGGAGTGACTGCCCCAGCGACGGATTGTTGACACAGAACGAAAGAGACGTCAGAATAGAGAAAGATGCAGCGATTAAGTTAGAGTTCCATTTATTCTTGATCCTACTGGCACATAAATTATCACGAATTAAATTGACGATGAAAGGAAGGAGGAGTAACAGAGAGACGAGATGACGAAGGCCTACATAGTGTACAAGAGACAGATGATGTATACGATTTGACTGTCCAGAAAGCCAGTGTCAGCGGCGTGGCGAGGTCGATAGATCAACCCACGCCGAACTGCTTAGGATCACGGGATAGACTGGTGACACTGACCAATCACAGGTCAAATGGTTGACCTACGTAATTGAGTGAGGCGGTTGCCATCCGTGATCTACCAATCACGAAAGGATTGCGCAACCTTTCTGAGAACAGGGTGGAGATGAGTAATCAGACTAACGTACAATTTTCACAGACAAAGGTCATACAAGAGCACAATTATCAAGATTAAATGAGTAAGTCAAAAGGGCAAAAGCACGGAATTTTTGGTACAAAAGTGTATAATACAATCATATAACGTACTCACACATGGCATGTTGCTGTTTTTTCAACTTTGCAATCAATGGTCACGCTTAACAGTCGTTCAGATGAAAGGAAACTTAATATCGCAATGCTGTAACTGTTGAGTTAGAGAAATGAAAGTGGTTAGTATGGTAAAAGCTGATCAAGAGTGTTATTGAAATCAGTGAAAGAGCACTTACATGATGATCTGTTACGTATTCAATTTTTGTATTTCTCTTTGTAATAGAAGTCAAACGAGGGTTATTTTTTTTCATTTACCAAAACATATTTGACCGAAAAAGGTTTTCTAGCTGTCGTTTCTTTTCTTTCCAGAGCTCAGTGCAATTGCCGATTAAAATACAGACACAGGCACAAGTAGAGACACAAGCATTACGGGAAGGGTGATTAGTGAGTAGTCAGTGACTATGGTCAGTCTTTCGTATCTTCCTTGCAAATTTACACTCTACCTACTTACTATCATTAATACTACAATCTTGGACAAAATACCTTGGGACAGCCCGCGCTCCCGTTCAATGTTGGCTATAGGATTGCTGTTCAAAGAGTACATTCACTTCTATAGCGCAACATTAGAAAGGGGCGCGGGGTTCATGTTATCCTCTCACCTAAAATTCAGTATTATATTTGCAACGTACGACAAAGTGTCCCAACAATTTTGTCCAAGATTGTCTGAGAATTTCGACTGTTTAGAGGCATGCGCGGGGCACAGGAAAAATCGTCAATTTGAAATAAGTTAAACGGCAAAATGGGGGGTGATATTCCTTGAAACAAAAAACATCAGCAGTGCATGTTTGGCATGTTTTGGGCCTATATTGAAGTTGGTTTACTTTAACAATATTATTGTGTGAATGTTGTCAATGTTATTATGGAGTTAAGGGAGGAATAAGTCAGTCAAATCCATGTACTTGCACTAAATGTGCTGAATAAAATGCAGTCACTGGGGAGGCAACATCATAACTCCAATGCATCTTGTCGACCAGGAAACTACTTTAAAACATTTTGTATGACACAAGTGACGTACTTTCGGCTCAAAATCTGATATTGAGACAGGTATCGAAGAAAAAAAAAAAAACACACCCCCCCAAAAACACTAACATGTTAGTCACTGTGGTCCGTTTAAGAAGATCGATGTATATGTGTTATTTATTCAAATTGTTCACAGTGATGACGAGGTGTCTGGTATTAAAGTAACTACGCTTAATGACTATTATGACTGACTTGCAGGTTAATCTGGGTAAAAAAGTGTACTATCATAATACAAAATAAACCGCTAAAATGCAAATTTAATAAATGTGACGTTTGCTCATATTCACATAACAGTGACATTGTGGCACCCATTCTATTGTACCGTACATGGTGTACTGTAATATGTCAGTTCAACGGACTTCAGAGTACATATTTGTTGTTAGAGCTATATCATTATATTAATATAGACAGATAGACGGATAGACGGATAGACGGATAGACAGACAGACAGACAGACAGACAGATAACCTTATGTTATACATGAATGAATGAAAAATGAGAAGTTGACAGACATTTGAGTTTATAAATAGATTATTGAGCAATGAAAAACACTATGGTCATGCCGTGAATCGAACCCCGGCCTCCCCATCCAAGCTGACGTAGACCTAACAACAGCGTCCGACAGTATAGGTTAATAAGACCCACGTTCTACCAAATGTTTTGACAGGAAAATTTAAGCAACCCAAGGGAAAATTGGGTAGATCACAAGACTGAAGATTACATATGTTACCAGCTTCATACAATGTAAAAATTGCAGTCAAAAATCTTGATTTAGAGGCCAAAATGTAAAAAACCAACCTTTACTAACGTTCTACCAGTATTTTAATATTAAGCTGAATCTACAGTTTTGACTTTAACGCATTTTGGTGGAGCTACTTCAGAATATATTATAACCTGAATTCCTACCAGCATTCTACAATTGCAGTAACACTCCTGTTGCATCGCAATGTAACAACTGCCCATCAATGTTATTTCTAAACGCAACTATTTCTGTCCGCATACAAAACCATGAAACAATCTATCCATTCATGATCACTCCTTTCCAACAAAACGTATACAAATAAACCCCCAAAATTAAAATTAAACTTGTTATGTTCATAGTCGAAATTCAGAATACTTTCATTTGAAAATCCCCAGACCCATGGGCCCTGATAACTAATTTCTATGATGCACCTTGTCCAAAAATGTTCAATTTTCTTTCAAAATTTCGCTCCAAAATTGCTCCCCAAAAACTCAGACAATCTTGGACAAACTACCTTGGGACAGCTCGCGCCTCCGTTGGCTATAGGATTGCTGTTCAAAGGGACATTGGGAAGGGACGCGGGGTTCATGTTATCCTCTCACCTAAAATTCAGTGTTATATTTGCAACGTACGACAAAGTGTCCCAACAATTTTGTCCAAGATTGTAGGTTGAGCTTAAATAAAGCGTCCCACACAAATACGGAAATTTAATGAACTGACTTTGCAAAACGAGACCATAATATTATACTTGCACTTGCAATCAACGTACACCATCCATGGGAGTTTTTATGTGTGATTCGAGACAAACGGGAAATGAAAGTGACTGATCAGCTTATTTGGAAAGCATCTTTACTTTCATTCAATTGTATTTGGCCGGTCGAGTGGTCCTTGTACATTAAACGATGCCATTATAACTCATTGACATTGCGCAAGTGGACTAGTCATACTTGCAGGAAGGCATCTTGCAGTGCGGTCGCGAAGGGGGATAAAATAGATATTCAACAGGCATATGTTTGAGCTAAAACGGTTAAAGGTATGTCACTATACTTAGGGTGGGAGAGTACTTGATTTGCATTGCAAGAAAAATTTCTTGCAAGTAGCATCTGGAAAAGCCTCATTTTGAGGCCTAGTGTTTAGGAAGAAAGCCGTTCTCCAGACAAAAGAGGAATTTGGGGAAATCGATTTTTATGCCATGTTGGGCTGTATATCGACAATGGAGCAATTATATTGCCTAACTTTGTAATTGTAGTGTGTTTCCGTAATGTTCTCACAGGAACGGACGCACAGTGTTAAACGGTGTTAAACAGGCCCTTAAAGTATATATTGCGCTCGGTTGTGGGATTGAGACTATACACGCGAGCACGAACGACATAGCATAGAGCTTGCCTAAGGGCCCGTGTGGCAAAGGTGTGTTCTCACCTATCCCACACATGCATCCTTCCTTAAAACACGAAGTGTGGTGACCCCCGATTCCATCTTCTTTTTCTCCATCTTTTTTTAAGTTTATAGCAGGACATGGTGTGAACTTGGGAGTTACAGTAAAACTGATTCTAGAATTATGAGCAAATACATACACGACAGTATCGTTTTTAACATAATGTGACGCAATAAGTGTCACAGGAACTTATTTCTCGCGAAAAAAGTTGATGAACTAATTATTATCTTTGTCCTGTTGGTGTAGAAATATCATCTCTCTGTTTAGAAGAAACATTAAGGAACATATATTTTCAAAGAATGGAAGTGTTAGCATACGATCTTGTTTCTACTTTGACATTCTACCTTTTCTGCATGTTGTAAAATGGGATCGAGATGGCTAATATTGCACATCGTAATGGCTATTTTAAGACCAGCTGGTTTGGTATATTATTTGTAATGTTTGCGTGAATCTTCAACTCGTTGATGTTATCTAGACGTTTAAAACTACACTCCCATTGGAACTCATCAAAGCATTGGAACGCATCACACGCTCTCTTTCTTTTTCTAAATTTGCTGTTAATATTATACTCACATAATCATATTTGCTTTATGCTGTTGTACATACTGTCCAGAAATTCACTTACAAGTTTTGATAACATTTTTTCAAATCGTACTAAATATTACGTTTAAAGCAAAGCTGCGGTTAATCTGTTTCTGTGATTGCCTTCCCTGCAAAGCCGTAAGAATCGTTACAAGATGGATAGCTACAAGAACCGAAATTACACTAAGGTGTAATGATAATCCTAATACAAGAAGCAATCCAGTTTGGAAATTCAACAATCAGGTCATCTTTACCTCTGGAGTCAACCCGTCTGAAACTGGTTTACATAGTGTCATTGGTAACAGGGATGGCATCAACTCCTTGCACATTGATCATTGTGGCAAATAGCTACGGAATATATGTTTGTATGTTGGGGGAAAAGTCGAATCGAAATGCTCCACTTACATGAAAATCGTAAGTTATGGGAGTTCATCTTACATTATCGGTGCTCATTCACACCCTGATTATCATAGCTGATACTCTGACAAAGAGCTGTGCTTTACACAAGCATTATTACAGATCAATTAAAAGGGGACTAATACAACATACTGTTTGAACTTTTTCCACTTTTTTCTGTCGTTTCAAACTTGCACGTAACTCAAATAATACACTAACCTGTGTGGGGTGGATTACCCTGTGACCTTAAGATATTATTGGGATGAACCTTAAACTGTATACCTCTGATATCTTGGTTCCTTCATTCTATATCATCACCACGTACATATCTTACAGGCAACAGCAAAAGTTAACTGAATTTATATTCCACATGATTAATTGTAAGCTGGCATACGTTACTCTTCCCTAAGCATTTGGCGAGATCGTAAGATGGATACCCACAGGAAAATCAGTGAATCTTGGCTGTAATTGGAACTCAACTACAACGGACAGACCTGTCTAGTTGTTCAACAAAGTAGTTGTCTATGTCGATTCAATTCTTCCGTCAGACAGTAGCTACCTTAACGTAGTTGGGGGCATCGAAGGGACCCGTTCTTACCTTTTCTTTCCTTGCCATAATTTATTTCAAAAATTAATTCCGCATGAACAAAAACAACAATTTCTTGCATAACAGATAACAGAGAAATTCATAGTAACATGCATAACGGTACATTTGCTTGGAATGAACAGAAAAATAAATCAATTTTTACAGTGTGCGAAAAAGTCATTTTTCTATGATAACACGAAACATATTCTACTCAAATAAGAATTTGCACTCACTGAAAACCGACTTAAGCTTGCTATACAGAAAAGGCCCACGATTGTATCCACTTAAGTGACTTTCAACTTGTAACGCAAATTTTAATTTATACAAATCTCGTTAACAATTAACGAATTGTTTTGTGAGTTCTTCTGGAAGATATAGTATTTAATATGGAAAATGATTAAATTCAAAGAGTGCTTCGGTAAAAGTTCGTATCCAAAGAAAACATCTCTTTGTGAAAAAATAAACTGCCTATTGAAAATCCTTTGCTCAACGTCTAAAATAAAATTTGAACTTACTTTACACTCCCAGAAGAGATGCTCTATTGTCTCCTCTTTTAGACCACTCAAATTACAACGAGGGTTGTCTGTCTTTTTAATAAAAAATAAGAAATAATTAGTACCTGAAATACTGTGGAGAAAGCGATATTGAAAGTAAATAAACTTCGTTCATTGCATGAATGTAATGATGATCAAGTGATGTTTTCGGAATCAGGATATTGACATATATGTTAAGGGACAACAAAATACTTATTCAATACCTAGTGCTCCTTTGGAAACTCAAACTGATTTAGTGGAGGTAAGCTGTACTCTGGATTCACATATATAGAAATCGATAAATACTGTCTGCAATCTGTGCAAAGTTCACAATGATGAAAGTTCATAAGGAAGCTGAATCTTTCAGTTTTGTTTTGTATGAAGTGTTAAATAAGAATCAAAATAAGGTCGAGAACGAAAGTAGCATCGTTAATTGCCAGAATAACGTGAAGATAATTACCAGAATATCATAGAGCTTCAGGATAAATGAATACTGGCAATTCAGTGTAAAGTGATGCATTTATGTTCCTCAGAAAAGTTTTACTCACGGATGTATTGCATTAATGTCCTATAACACTGAAAACCAACGTTTAGGTGATCGTTTCTGAACACGTACAGATATTATTGTAGTGATAATGGAATACATTAATGGATGTGAAATCTTTGTCGTAAAGTAGTAAATGCAATGTGGACAAACCTATAATGAATGTTATTAATATTGGGAAAAAGAAAACATATTTTCTAGATATGAGAGCCCACTATGAACATGGTGACGAATGTATATGTTCGACATGCTGCATAGGCATATTTTGTTGTCATTTTTCGTATTTTTTACTTTCAGATGTAATCCCCGCGGTGTCGGTGATAGAATTCATATTAGTTGCCATAGCTTCGTTTCTAGCAGCTTGATGTAAATTGAAAGGAACAGGTATCACTCTTGGATCCTTTACATCTCTCACTGATAAACCGAACTAGAAATGACCGTGTGCAGTATTATAAAATCTTAATAAAAAATAATATCTTAAAATAAAATTCTAAGGCACTCTAGGCCACTTTACATAGAATTGAAAAACCAAACAAAACATTAAAAGAGAGACTCAAGAAAAAAAAAAACGAAATGAAAAAAAAAAGGTGTAATTCTGATGAATTTAATACAAAAATGTGGAGACCTCCCTAATCATTTTAAGAAATGTAGACGTACAGTTCATTTCTGATGCGACTGTTTCTTTTTGTTTAGGAAAGTAGACACATTAATTTAAATTGAGGTGAGTGTAAATTTAGTTGCAGTTCAGCAATATAGTATGACAGCGTATGCTAACTACGTTAATGAGGTCAGGTTATCACTTACTGGTCAGGTATACGATACGAACGTTACCAATTATAATTATGGGCATTATACTGAATTTTCATTTTTGGTATTAGTTTGATGATGTCATACACCGGGTAGCAATAAACAGATTATTAACAGTTTTAATTTTAGTACATGAATTTTTATTCTAAAAATTCTTAATTTGCCATACGACAAAGTAACAAAGCTGTGACCTAGCCTCCTTTATTTGATCTAATTTTTGGTCAGGTGTAGGATACGAGCAGTTACCGATTACAACTATTGCCATATTATACTGAAATTTCACTCTTAGATGTAACCTGTAATCTAACCCCCTTTATTTAATCTTATTCAGTCTCATTGTAAACTTGTTAAAAGTAATGATATCATCTGTAAAATTGTAAAATGTTCTTCTGCTAGCTACCAAGGTTGACCGCAATATCAGTATAGACATGCACTGATATTGTGAAAAATTATTACTTCTACCAGTTTACAACAACCATGATATTGTAACATTTATTTTACAAATAGTTCAAGCAGTTTACTTTAACTATTCCAACACATTAACTTTACAAATAGAATACGATTACACCAGATGCATGCAAGAGCCAGGTTTACTTTTTGTTTTTCTACTTAAATTTGAAAAAAAAAAATCAGACGAAAGAGTAAATTCAAAACAAAGAGAAAACTCAAGTGGCTCTTGCTTTTACCTTGTTTTAATATCTTCCGAAACAAGTACATTTTTAACTACTTACTTAATGATTTCCTTTCGAGACTATTATGTTTAGTGTTTTATCCTTGCTTGATAAAGTAAAGAAAACTGTTTTGCATTCAACTTTCTCATGCAAGATTGAACACAATGATAACCAGGACACATGACACAAATGGTAGAGTGTATAACCCACCTTTCGAACGAAGGCTTGTGGGAGAGAGAGAGAGAGAGGGGGGGGGGGATTGCTGTTTCGGGCGTGGGACAACGGGTACTCTTTAGATGTCAGCGCTTGTGGAAGAGAGAAATGGTTGCTGCCTCGGAAGTCGGACATTGCATGATATTATCTGCTATTATCTACTATAAATGATTACATCATGCTGATTCCAATTGGGCTGTGCACATTGATTGATCACAATCACCACGAGAGAGTGGAACAATTATAACACAGAGAAACTTACATATCGTCTTTGTTTACTGTTAAGCCTGTGTTGTATCTGCGGGCACCCCATCTACGCCTTTATTTTCCCCCTTGCCGGGTCTATCCTCCATGGGAACCCACATCGGAAGTGGCGTTACATAACTTATCGCGAATCATTTTTGGACCGACGTATGAGATATTTGTTATTCCATAGATTACCTAAGGATAGAAATTATTTCGAGTCAATGGCAATGTTTTCAGTGTAGGTTTACGATCACCTTTATTACTGTTTATGAGTCATCATAAACAGTATAACGTTCCTGCTCGTACCTTTCAGTCACGTGACAAGTTCTTTCGTTCAGGTTATCTCCAGTTACACAGCTTCAATAAGTCTGGAATTTTGACAAGAAATTGTGACATACATGGTCACCATTATGACATCTCTGTGATAACTATAACCCTTGTTTCGAAGATTAAAAATTTACATATCTTTTATGCACAAAACGGTGCCTTTTAAAGAAACGGCTGTTGTTTTGTATAATAGGCTACTGCATACTTGTTGTATAAACTGTCAGTATGCAAATTGTAACTGTATCGTCTGAGCCGTAGTACTTCCGTGGTACTGTAAACAACGGCGCGGCAATGGCGGTATGCCATGTACGTAATATATACAGTAAATGTTCATCGGATGATTCGTATCCACAGAGCATAGTTTGCACTCTGGGCATACTATGTGCGTAGAGGCACCTTGGGCGCGCGTACAAACTGTACAGCAGAAAACGATGGGGCCAATTCCTGACAATTTATTTGTCCTTGTAAAATGTGCATTTTGGCCTAAAAAGTGTCTTTAGGTCTTGAATATGACGAGTAAAAGTATTTTCCAACTTGTCTTGTCAACAGAAATTGTAGGAAGGGGTTTAAATTTGTTTTTCAGTTTGAAAAGAGTAACGTTCAAAGAACACACATGAAGGCATGGATAACTCGCCCATGCACAACAAAACAACTTCACACTTTTCAGTGCCTTTGTGTAGTTTAACAACTCGGCATGTACTAAGTGTCTATACACATCAGGCAACTCGGTGCCGAAGTTGACTATTCAGACAGCTCGTCACATACAACATCTCTATGGGTAGAAGACAAGTCGCCCTCGTATGAATCTGCAGTTTTGTATAGCCTACCATTCGTAACACTTCTCTCGTGTTCAGTGGAGATTGGCTAATGGATATAAAATAGGAAGGCACATCCATGTTTTATTCTACTAAAAAGACCACTTAGATGGGAGGGGTTTCTATTGGGTTTGTTTTTTAGTTTGTTTTTTTTTCATTTCTGAAGCATAGGCTGAGCACAAGCTAGGGGCATGGCTGATTATATTTAAGGAGCTCGTCCCTATATTAATTCACATGTGGTCTGTGGTTGACTGAAAAGATGAACCAGAATATTTTTGCAGATCAGTCAGCTGGACATAAAGGGTGTACAAATGTTATTAACATTAGCCTACTCCCTTATTCCAAGGCATAAACTTAGCTCGGAAGAAGTGACTGAGCAGCCTAGTGAATTAAGGACCTAAGAGCAGGCTACCTGCCACACTCTTAAAAGAGACTAGACTTGGTCGGACATTTTACTTACTTGCATTATGTTTTATTTTTGCTACAACCTTTTTCTTCCCTTTTTTGTTCACATATACATATGTTTTATTTTACAGCTAACATATATAACTATAGGAGCAAGATTGCTATTTATCATTAAAAAAAAGAGTAAAATTTGGGAAAAGACAGACTGGAACTCTAGCCATAGTTGCATCTTTTGAATTTCCTTCTGGAAATCTCACAATATCCCACTCTACCGTCCAAGGTGAAGGCCGCAATGTACCATGATATGCAAACTAAAAAGCCTTTACAAAGGTGAAAGAAGTGCTTCTTGTATAAAATACATATAGGACCTATTCAGTCTCCGCTTGTTAAGATATTAACAATAACACTTGCAGAAACTAGTAGCTCTGAGTTTACTAGTACAGTACACGAAGAGCAAAAAGCAAACTAAATTTTCTCATGTACTTCTTCTTCAAACATTGAAAGCAATTACTCTTCTAACCATTATTCCACTCACAACTTCAATCACATGTTACTTTTCCAATTTCTCTAGGCATTGACATTCTTTAATTTTTCTCTAGTATAATAAAGAATGCAGCAAGTCAGGCTGACAGTAGGCTATTGCTTCCCATAGTTCTGTTTGGCTCGTTTAATCCAGAAATGTATGTAGAACTGTATGGTGATCTAAAATAGACATTTTTCTTCAAAATATTCAAAGTTTATGATGATAATTGAACGTCAGAGGACAGTTTGTAGTTGAAATAAACCTGGAGACGTGGCCGCTGATGACTTCAGACATGAATACATGATGACATCTGGTGAAAAAGTACAGTTAAGAGCTCACAGCTAGCAGCACTATGGATCTGAGCATGACATCCCTTGGGTTTCAAGATGAAAAAAAAAATCAGTTTCAAGTTTGGGGTGAATGTCATTATTAACTCTAACGTAATTGCAACCAAACGAGACCTGTATCATAGTAGGCATATACCTCTAGTAGCCTGCAGTAGCCTACTACCCAAGATTGGCATCATATATCTGACGTTTTACGTTTTGGCTCTAACAGTTTGTCCCAAACATATTTGGGGAATCTAGACACAGCTTGCATCTTCTTAAATATATTTATGTGGCCCTATCTGTTAAAAACAAACGTCAAAGTTCCCCTTCTACTACGAAAAGATGGTCACAAAAGAACGTAAATAACTTCCCCTTTACACGAACTCATAAACAGTGTGGTTACGATTATCGTAACCACTTTTCTAGTTTTTAATATCCCGTAACGTATCCACAGAGTAAAAAACAATTGATGCATTGCAAAGTTTGCTTAAGAGTAATCTTCATGTTTCATGAGATACATATTGCAAGCATTTGCGTACCGGCAAACTTTCAAGACAAACCTAGTACTTACATACTAACTGAAAAGCAGCGGCGTAGAATAGTTTAGATGCTGAAAGAGGGAGCACATAGATTTTCAGAATGCAATTGACAGCCATGTTGCGACCAATTTTATAAGAATTAATCAAAATTCAAGAGGCTGGTTCAAAATGTAACAATGATCTGCCCAAAATGAAAGTTATGGAAGTTGGTCTTTTCTATCCCAAAATGCAACAACTACATGATGTTATGACTGTGCTACAGCATTCATCAGACAATTCTATGCGCGATTAAACATCCTATACAGTGAACTGACAAACCTGAGCTATCGATATTAAGTTAACCATGTCTATCATCAGAGCATGAGGTGATCAAACTGACCCAAGACGATGAGTTTTTGCCCCACGTTTAAATCTGAAGTATTAGTTGCACTGGCAATCGCCTGGTCATTTACGTTTGTTCTTGGTCAGTCTTTCGAGGAAGAAGTAGGGACAAAGATCACCATTCTTCAGAGAAAGAGAACTATAAGTACTCATCTACAAGATATTTTGAACATCAAAATCTTTTTCGACATTTTTGTAATAATGATCTACAAGATCAATGAGGATAGATCCGAATGTTCATGTATGCAAAAATGGGGCTTAGACAATTTTTTTTTTTGTAGTGACTATATCATATTCCATGGAATTTGACTTCCACTGACAAAATTTTATCTCTATTTCCAGCTTTAACCTCATTAAAGCAAAGAAATGGTGTGGTGGCAGAAGCTGGCTGACTATCGCCGACAATTCGGCATGTACGAAAGTTGATCCAAAATGCAACAACTGAGTTGTCAGGGTCAAATATCAAATAACATTGCTTTTACTCGGTCCCTAATAGGCAGTACGTAAAGTGTACCCTCCCGACCCCAACTGGCACCCATAAAATCGGCGTTATGGAAAAGCACAACTTGTGTCTTATCGGACGAAAATGTAAGGTCTCCGAAAAGTGCCACACAGAGCGAAAATAAGAGGGCTCATCAGGGAAGTCTTTTTACGAGTGGGTACACCATGGGTAAAATTTAAAATGCGAATATGCTGAGATTGGTAAAATAAAATTCAAAGTTTCAAACCAACCGATTCCAGATCCATTGGAAAACAAGCGGATTTGAAGTAATTTAGTTTGATGAAGTACGTTATTGCATAGAGTGTTCCATTTTTGAGCTATTGGCGGTGGTAAATCGAAGATGTGGCTTTTTGGGTGACCATAATTTAATAACGCAATATGGTATGACCTTAAGATATAACTCAATACGGTGTTTCCTTTCACCAAATACTACAATTCCCGATACCTACCAAGGAGCGACGACTTGAATAGTATGTTTTTGATACCCTCTTAAGACCTGTACTGTTGCATATTCATTATGTAGGCAGTTATAGTAAGAACCGTTAATTTTCAAATATGATTTCTGTTTTTAACTGTTATCATGCCAATTCCGTCGCTTTTAGAAGTAGTTACTCTCATTTTCCTTCATTGAAAGACATAGTCCGTTCATGTACAACCTTGCGTGTACATTTAAATATAAAGCTAAAGTTATGATCAAACATAATCTTATCTTTTTGGTTTTTCAGTACACACGCAATCACTTTAAGTATTGTCATCATTACAAACATTATTTCTTTCATCCTGTCATGAAGTACTATATAAATAGCAGATGAAACCATGAGTTGAGTAATTTAGAATGTTATTTCGATTTTGCATTCATATTACCAGGAACTGCCCTTGGCAAGTCAAGTGATCCTTTGCAAGTTGATGCGTGATGTCGTTTTCAAACCCAAATATCCCACACACTTTCGAATTAGTCTAAGTTTAAGGAGAAGGAAAGTTCGTCATTGAACGCAGTGATCGTGAGGTAAGTAAATTCACTCTACCAAAGTTGTAGCAATCTGTGTAGTAAAAATGTGTTAGAAAAATATCAGCCTGGAGTGGGAATATTGGTAAACAGAAAAGTGGCACGGAGGATTATAAGTGTCCTGATACCGACTCTGAAGTAGTTCATTATCATGTGTGTTGAAGTTGTCATGTAGTATCTACTAAACATGCACGGTTGCGACGATCTGATCGACGTGTGTAAAGGCGAGAACGACATAAATAACGACGAAAGGTCTGAATGATATTCGAGAGAATAGTCTAGGCCAAGGCCGTTGCCTAACACAAGGTCACCTAAAGTCTAGCCTAACTAACACTAGACCATTTAACTCATCAGCATAGCCTAACTTACTGCATCTAGCTTTCCAAATTGCAACTGATTGCAGTACTCTCTTTGGTAAGGGGAGCCTACTAACGTTGTTATAGGCTTAGGGTAGGAGAAAAGCTGAAATGAATTGTTTAAAAAAGATATTCTTCCCTGAGAATGAAGGAAAGTCCTGAGTAAGTCATTGGCTACAGTAGGCTATATCATGGTGTATGCTGGACTGTAAACGGCATCTTTATTTCACAATCAGTCTAAAATACATTGTCTTTCTTGGAGGCTCAACCGTTTGGAAAACTTCGAAGACACGTTGATCGTTGTTGTGTGAGACGCATGAACTTAAACACAACCTGTGCTTAATCAGCAAATTTTTATACCTGTTGTATCACTGTATGCTGGTTACCAAAATGCCCTGTTTGGGTACTTTAAGTTTTGTCCAACATATTTCACCCAGTTATATTACGGTGTATTTATTCCATATTTCAAACCAGATAACTTCCTGATTTCTTTCAATGTGACAGTGAATTATTTTAATACCATTATCGTATCGCAGACAGACGGATTCATAAGCATAGACACGAAAGATACTTGATACAATGTTCTCTGCTGCCTTTCTTAATCAAGCAAAAACACGATGGTGACAAAGGCAAGTTATGTATATGAGTAAATGATCATCAATATTACTGTTAGAAATGAAGATACAATTTTGTGACTATATAATTAAATGCCTTATTCTTCCTGCTCACTGGGTAAAGCCATATGACAGTTATCGCTGTCTATTCTTCAACACAGACAAGTTTCCTTTGTTTATATAACAGCACCAGTCGTTTTAAAGACTGTTTTCATAATGTGTGTAATATCAAACACTTGGAAATGGGAAGAGTTCCTTTGAAAAGAATCTCGAAAGGGCTTGTGCAATATTTTCTCTTTAATTCATTTTTCATTTTTCATCTTCGTTTCTTCGTTGTATTTGCCACACGACTTAAGCAGTTAAGTTGTTTGATGTGTGATTTGTATTTTGTTTTTCTTCCGTAGACTACAAAATGGGATTCAGATGGTTATCGCTGCGCATCCTAATACTAACAGTTATGTCCACTGGTTAGCGTCCAACTCCATAGTCAGAATTTCTCATAAATATCTCTTCATTTAAAAGTGTAATATTCTTGTCTGTGATACTACTTACATTAATGGCTTAATCTTATTGTCTGTCAGAAAACTTACATAGATTTTTTTATACAGACTTGTAAAATTTTGATATAATCACTGGAATATTGTTCATAAAATATGTGGGATTAATTGTTCATAAAATATGTGGGTATGAAGTGCAAATAAGACGTGTAATGAATGATGCAGACAAAGGCTGTCTCTAATTTAGATAGAACAACTGGCATGAAAGAGATACTCCAAGGTAATACTCTTTCAATTTGCCGCAATGTGTTGAATTTCGTACAAGGACTAAACCTTATTAACAGGGTGATCTGCGTCAATTGAAACCGCCTATCCTAAAGACTCGTGACAACTCATGACTTTGAAAAAAACTCATTCCAAAGAGACAGCAAAATAATAATGGCATAGATGTTTGTAACTTTGAAAAAAACTAAAACTTTCTTTTCAGTTAAAATACCATTCTGATATTTATCTTACATTATTGGTATTCCTGGTAATTTTTTCGAAACATTTGTGGTCTACCAATATCGTGCTGTTGCATTCTGAATATTGAAAATACAAGTTAATATCAAGCTAGTTATAAGTGATACTATTGAAACTTTACGGGAGTAGCGGAGTGAGTGACACGTTACTGGAGCAGGAGGGCAAGCTAGGCAAAGTTGGCCCAAAGACAAGGCAACTTTGACACCGAAGGCGGTTTGACGTCGGAGGGAGCTGCGGTAAATTTGACAAGTTAGCGGACCCAGGGAGGAACCGTGGTTGGCCCAATGATGGGTCCACTACGGTTCAAGGTCGGCCCGTCGTAGGCTACTGAGCAGTACCTTGGTGGTGTGCCGACATATATCATGATAGTAATCCTTATATTTTATATACTGTTGGCTTGGTTTTTTACAAAATTTAAGGTCACCATTCTGAACAATCATAACTTAAGCTAGTTTTGGCGTTACTAACCAATACGTGATTGGTGAAACGATTAAGGACGGCACTACTATCCGGACTCACAAGAGTACATAAACAAACGTCATCACAAAATAATCATAATAATAACATTTTTTTCAGTCATTTACCAAAATCAACAATGATATTAAAACAAATCCTGTCAATGCATTTCAAGTGTCTAATTACACACGTTATTAATAATTAGCTAAAACCTTTGTGTTTCATTACGCTATAAATTCAGATGCAATTCAAATATAAATATAAAAATATAATTAATATCAATAATATTGATGATGTATCATCATATGGTGATTTCGCACAGTGTACAGCAGTACAGTGTACAGCGAAATTTGTTGAATCAATGCGCCACTTGCCACTTTTGACATTTGTGGCATATCGCTGGACACTTTGAAATCCCTCTCTGTATTATCCTCCTCTTTTTACCATCTGAACTATAAAAAAAAGTCTTGGCCAGACGGCGTGTAACAAGTGAGACAAAAGTATGAATGTATAATAGTATCAATAAAATTATGCCTACGGAAAGCATAACATATGTCAAAAGATATGTGAAAAAATACTCCAGACTGCAATGAATTACTACAGAATGACTGCACAGTAGGTTACTGTAAACAAAAACAATAAGATTATATAAAACTTACAGCAAATACTGCCAGGAAACGGAAACACATTAGAAGTCTAGTGTAAGCATTTCTGTAAAAACAAAATGAGCCTACAAACAACGACCGCAGATTATACTTACACAGGACAAATGTGCGACGTAAGTATATGAAGCTGTTATAGCTTCATGGTACATATTAGTCATGACCATGGGAGCCCACTGATTCGCACTATGGTTGAATATGTTATAACAAACCTGTAGTTTGACAAGCTCATATGATGAACAACCAACTAAATAATTTACATACTGTAATAATAATTCTCATATCGACATGCCAGCTTCGATCCACCGGCCGTATACCATATCCTTTGCCGCCGGAGGGACACCACCTCTTGTCCACCTACGGCCCACTGTTACTGAGGATGGCATACAGCCAACGACCCCCGGTGAAAAGTCCATGTCGTCACACCGCTGATAAGCCGACGTCGCCCCGACGTCGGGAATGAAGCGGTTTTTCTCTGCCGATATGCCCATGATAGTTCACCTGGTGGCCCATTGGTGGCTGGCTGACTGGGCAGATAATACATAAATTTGAAAGTAGTCTCAACATTTGTGTTGGCCCTACAAAATTCAGACTCTACAAGAAAGCACGGCAGTCAATCACCGTTACTTGAAATCAAGCAGATCAATGGGAATGGATATGAATATTCATGTATGCAAAAACTGGCAAAAAAATAATTTTTTTTTTATTTCAACCTTAATTTTAACTGACCTGGAATATATTGCTCGTAATGTAAAAGTGTATTGGAACTTAATGGGGACGCTTCGGTTGCATTTACACAAGTTATTATGGAAGTGTGACGTTTCGGTTTAAATCCGTGTATATATAAATAATCTGATACAAAGACATTAATTGTATTTCATTATTGTAATCCCGTTTTTCCCATTCGGAAGCTCTCAAAGAAGTAACAAGATGGGTACCAAAGGGAGAAACAGTAACGCTTGTCTGTAATTTTAGCCTACATCAAACGGAAAAACCTGTTTGGAAGTTTAACGAGAAGACAATCTATGCAGATGAAATATTTCCTTCCGACATTGGTTACACCAACGTAATTGGATACAGCAAGAGAGCGAAATCTTATTTGCACATTGAGCAGTTTGTATCGACTAACAGTGGAACTTACACTTGCAAACTCGGAGGGACGGAAGTTGTACTAATCAAATTATCAGAAACACGTATGTTCATTGCTATCTATAGATTGTAGCGTCATGACTGATACTTACAGCAACTGGTACAATTTTGCACATGTAGAATACAAAATGTGGTTACATAATGTTAAATATTATTGATATGATGGAATTTGCATCAAATCTCACTTATAAAAAAGGAATAACCTCCAGTACTTTTTATAAGATTTAGATAAGATTATTAAGATGCATTCATAACACTATTATTGTTGGTATATAACGCGAGATGAGCTTTTAAGGTACATTCATGACACTTTTTCTTGACATATCACGTATTTCATCTTTTACCTATTCTACAGATATTCCTCTACCGCTTATCGAACTAAACGGTGATCCTGCACCACATTGCATACTCGCCCAGAGGGGAGATATGTTAAAGTTTGATTGCAAGACAGATATTCCTCCAAAATCAAACGGCTCCTTACATTGGACAAAAGAGAGTGATTTTGAAAATATCATCAACAAAACGAGTGTAGTTGCTGAAGAGGAATCAAATTCCACAACTCCATTAAAAACTCAAATGTCAGTTACAGTAACTGATAGCACATTACTGACATGTTATTTGAAAGGATCATTTGACAGTAATGTGACTATAAATATTGTTTCTTTGAGCAATAACCATTGTGAAACGAATGAGTCAAGTAAGTCTATATTTTAGGATCAAATAAAGTTTGCCTGACTTTGTATGCACCAGATGACATAAAATGTAACAATGCAAGTGTTAATGCCATGGACACGAAGTTAAAAATAATATAAGATTATAAAAAAAAAAATAGATCGGGTTGTCTTTAATGTGTAATGTTTACGTGGTGACATCAAATCATAGTAGTAGATATCAATAAGATGGGCTATGAAATATTGAAGGATATTCACTAATTCTTCAAATCGTGATGCCCTACTTCTAAAATTCACAATAGCTGCTGATATTTCCTTTTTTATTTTCCTGTTTTCTTGCTTAGCACGTTGATTTGATTAGACGTATAAAGTGACATATAGTGACAAGCTGCAATGGGAAAAAACAAAGAAAATCAAAGAAAGTAATTTGAATAATACAAAAATGATATCACAAAGTATTGCTCAATGTATCCTTTCAGCTTCAGTTGTGTATCTGAGCTTAGGTTCAGCTTGGATGGAAAATTTACCTCATTATTTCAACTTTCCGACATACATTTTGTGATGTGTGTTTACTTACTTTCTAGGTACACTGTGAACTAAAACATATACATAAAGAGGTATATATCATATCATGCAAAGACCGCACTGACATTCAATCTTTTCAATCTTCATCTCTTCTAGATAAAATCTTCAAAGTATTGGTAACATTGGCAATCGTTATTCCTGTTTTAGCGTTCTCTTTGACAGCGTACTACCATTCGAAGAAAGCAGGTATCAATTGCAATCTAAGTCACGTTGCGCAATATTCCTAAGAATAACTAGAAAATTAATTGTGATGCATGTACGTAAACCTTCAGAGAAAACTGGAAACAAGGTTGATCTCTGATCTCATAATTCCATTATTTATGTTTTTTTTAAGGAAAGAGAAAACACCATTCTAAAATGAGGTAAGTTTTCACTTTTCGCAGGAGCAGCTCTTGGCTTGCTGCTGAATGTCCTGTAATGAGTTCAAATTAATGCAAAAATCTTAGCAAGCTGTTCTTTGAAAATTAATTCTCATTTAACCTTGACACATTCCGTCAGAGTAAAATAAAATTATGCGAAACGTTAAACGTTATGAAACGTGAGGTCACATCTCCAAAACTACCCTAAATGAAAAATAAACCATAAAAAGTTTGATTTATATATGAATTATATGTGTGGTTCCGTTCAGATACAGGCTAAGTTAGCAATATAGCAAATATCCATGTATCTCCTTAGCTTTTTTCTTGCCTCTAAGATTATTCATTAAACGCTGGAAATTCTACTAAGTAAAAAGAGTGAAACCAGTTTAGTTCCAATTTTAAAACATTAATCGACAGTAACTAAAGATCTTTCCTTTTCGTCAAAAGAGCACAATTCTAAAATATATTTTACCTAGATCCACAACTATCAAAGTGCATTTATTTTTTCCTATTAGTATAAGACGTTTTTCCTGTCAAATTCCGAAATGTCATACAGAAGTACCAGGTAGGGTTTGAGTGAGAAACGTTTATCGTAGCTTATTAGTGTTGAAACTATCGACAATACACTTCATCAGCAAAAGTACCGATATGTAAAACATATATGTTGAGAATGGAATCACATTTGTCCAACATTATATTGCAGCACTGGCAGATCTGGAGAGTAACACCGTCGACGTGGAAAACTCAGGTTCGCTCTTGGTTATATTGATTATCCGCATTAATTTCTTTTAGGTGTTCATATGTAATTCCTTTCAAAACACGAAAACTTTTCCTGCTGTAATGAATGCTCTTGAGTGTAATGTTATTGTGGGAAAAAGTAAGTGCAAGAACGTTTACCGAAAGAGAAAAGCAAATCTGTTTCATCTTACCCTCTTCAACTTAATTTATTAAAGTGAAATAGGGCGTTTAGAATATATCAACATGGCATACGAAGGAAATAGCTTTAGTCATTATTAAACCGTTCAGTCACACCAATAAACACCTGCAAGACCTTCATCTCCTCAAAACATTATGTATGTGGTGAGTAACGGAAGCTGCATCATTTGAATTTTGAAAAGTTTCGGTGAACAAATTATTGTTGAGCAACAAATAACTGAATTTCTATCTATAGAAACTTATTTCTTGAAAAGAAGGCTACGGTCCTTCCTTATTTTGAATAATCTGTCATTCAACCTTTACAAACACTGGTTTTAAATCTATGGTTGTTTTCTGTCAAACAAATGCCTTATTTCCCTTTAAGTCTGGGCATTACACAAATTCTTCAACATATTTGAAAGAGACTTCGTCTTAAAATTCCTTATGAATAGTTTGACTACATTGACGTGTAATTAGCAATACGCATTACCAAACGAACTGAATAAGACACGATTGTATGTTCAAGTAACTGTTGTCATAATTTGATGAGTATTCTTGTAAAGACCTGGAAAATGAATGATCATTAACTGATAAGTAACATGTCATGGCATTCATCTCATGCTATCATTTTCAGTGTTAGAGCAGTTTAACTTGAAGAGAAAGACTCAGCTTTACAAAAGATAAAAAAAGACTATCGATAGTTTACAATAATTTTTATCAATTGAGAACACTTTTAGAGATGAGACTTTAAACCTATAGACTGAGTTTGAATATACACATTTTATGTATCAACTGCTTGCATACAGCAATGCTGTAACAATAAACAAAAGTCAAAGGAAACATTGAACTGTGAATGTTTATGCTATCATTAAAAGTTTTTACACATAGTGTAATGATATTCTGACAATGGTGCACTCTTCTTGCATTAAATCATTACATTTAGTACCGACAATGATGTTGGATTGGTTATTCACTGCATGTTTCTCTCCCAGAGGAATATCTGTCTCCATGTGATGTCCTCAAGAAGGAAATAGTTTTGATCGAGCTCTTATCATCTGGGAGTATTTGCGAATACTGGA
Source organism: Stichopus chloronotus (assembly GCA_021234535.1). Lineage (NCBI taxonomy): Eukaryota > Metazoa > Echinodermata > Holothuroidea > Aspidochirotida > Stichopodidae > Stichopus > Stichopus chloronotus. Next base: position 15,820,573 of record CM037850.1, on the reverse strand, counting down.
AGGCAGAAGACGGTGGAAATAATAATATTGTCGCTAGAACGGTATCAGGTATTTATCCACTACCTTCGTCTATATGAATATAACCCTAGAATTATCTACAACCGACATCTTACCGCATACTTTGAAATAACAAAACTTAGTTCCACTATTTCAAAATATTTCATTTCGATTAAAATCTATCAAGAAAATTTTACTTAGGCACATACATTCTTATTGAGCCGGTCTCCGTATTTATAAATTATCATTCTAGTCACTTATCAGCCATGTCATGACTCAGAATTTCTTACAAAAATGAAAGATTTAGAGAGTTTTGTGTCTCCACAATATTTGGATTCAATTTGATATTTTGAATAAAAATTATCTGTCTCTTATTTTCCAATTTCTGTGTAGTTTTAGATAAGAGCCGACTTATAGATGAGGCCAATTTAAGGAAAGTTGCGTATCATCTAAATAAACTTAATAACCATGTCAACATTGTGGAAACTTTTGGATCTTTTGAAGACAAAGGTAGTTATCATATATGCAATATTGTAATACAATAACTTGGTGAGGTGCATTTCTGTTCAACCTTAAATATGAGGTTTATTTTTTAATGCTATTGGACATTAAAAACGGAAACTAACATACCTTGTGCCCTTTTGCAGAACGGTTCTTTATTTATCAAGAATTTCTACCGAACGGATCCCTTTTGAATTTCCTTCGGGGACAAACTCAAACTTCAGGCCAAGGAAGTCACAACTCTGAGTCAAAAGACAAACAGCAGATTCAACGTCTAGTTCAGTTTGCAAAAGATGTAGCTAATGGCTTAGTGTTTTTACATACGCAAAAGGTATTTCATATACTGTAAGACATGTTGAAAGTCAGCTTCACTCAGTTACGATACGGTGTATATCAGAATGAAGTAAAACTGATACAACGACGAAATTGCGAAGATTATATTAGCAAAGAAAATAGATAAGATTAAGTTACCTCTATTTGTTATTTACGGCAGACTAAGGTGACTTGTATTCGTACACCACTAGAAAGCTGAATGTAGATAGAGTTTCAATATTCTTATAGAAAGGAGAGCGAGTAGTAATCCTAATATCCCTTGTAAGATTGTCAGAATGAAGAGTACTTTTTTATTTCTTCAGCATTCATTCTTAGAGTAATTTAAATCATATTATTCCAGATGTGTCACCCTGCACTGGCTGCAACAAAGATCCTTCTGACTGTACGCAATACATGCAAGCTGTTTGATATTTGGCCATTAGAAAACGTCTCTCATAGATTATATAGTCTATTGAACAAGGTAAGTTGTATTGATTAGTTTATGCCATTTGTTTGTCCAACCATCCATGTTTTAAAATGTAGTAGTGCGTTTGATGAACAGTAAACAGAACTATTTTCTAAACCAATGTTTGTGAATATAGGATGTTATGCCATTCAAAATAACGAAAGACAGTGGTCTTCTTTTCAAGAGATAACTTTCGCACAGATTGAATTTCAGTCATTTGTTGCTCACCGGTAATTTTGTCACCCAAACTTTCCAAATTCAATTGATGCATCTTCCGCTGCTGATCACATGCATGTCTGGGGGAGATGAATTTTTCGTAGATCTTCATTGAAAGGTATGAGTTTTTTAACAATGTTGATAACTATTTTCTTTGTATGCCATGTTAACGTTGTTGTATTCTAAACAAAGATGTGAGAGATTTGGAGTCTCCTTCATCTTAAGGTCACTCATTTATTAACTCATCGCACTATAGGTGCTTACATGAGATATTGCAGTCACTTGACTAGTGGAACTATATATTGTACTGTTCACCCATGGGAGAACGGTTGCCATGGAAACACTTGCAGTGGATGGGTAGCGACATCCCGGGGTTACCCCATGGTAGAGTGACCACGGGTACAGCCATGGGTCCTGTTGGATGGTATAAAAGAAAACGTTTCCGTTCCAATACATGTGCGTGTGTGTGAATGTGTGTGCGTGAACCTGTCCGATGTGCCAGGCCATACGTGCTATGAAAATGGATTCACTCAATTTACATGGCCATCTGACCCTTATCTTTAACGTAGCACTTATTGTCTTGTGAGTGGGACCAGGAATAAACTCTTTAAATCAAATAATTTTATCTCAATGACCAGGCCATTTGGAAAATAAACATAATATCTCTATCAATTACCACAATGCTTACAATTTCGTGTTTGATATTGGCACGGCAGCCTTGCAAGGCGCATCTGTACTCCAGCACCCCACGTGTTTACTCAATGAATGCCTATTAACAATGCCAAATAACCGTAAACTAACCCATAATCTAACCAATATCATTAACTCAAAGAGCTTAGTTGTGAACTGAGTAGCCATGGGACTCTAGTTTGATTTTAGGCAGGCGATTTCCACATGAACATTTATGGAGCGCGACGAGAAAATTACAGTACATGGCACAGTTATGGCATGCTAGAATTTGTACGGATCCTGAATAAGCTTGCAAACTTCAACTTCTTTCCCGATAGCTATTGCAGTTATTGTTATTACAGTAATTACAGATGTTTTCACTTCTAGGTTTAGTATTTCTTAGTACAGAAGGGACAAGAAAAGTCCAATACATGGCACAGTTATGGTATGCTAGAATTTGTATCATTCTGAATAAGCTTGCAAACTTCAATTTCTTTCCCGATTATATTTTATAGCTATTGCAGTTACTGTTATTACAGTAATTACAGATGTTTGCACTTCTCAGTTAGTTAGTATTTCTTAGTACAGAGGTTACGTTCTGGTCAATAACAAGAAGAGTTTGAATATTGTAGCCGGTGTGCCGGGTCAACAGACACCACCTTTTAAGCAAAGCAATAATTTTAACAGAACTGACCCCTGTGGGTAATGTATTTGAACATTCCTGCCATTCCTGAGGACGTTACGTTTAAGTCAAACAATAATTCCAGCAGAACCAGGTCCTGCACAGGTAAATAGGAGACTAATGTTCAAATCACACATAGATCGAGGGATGTTCTTATATCCTGTCCCTAACTCTAACCACTACGCCTAATCTATGGAATAACCCAACGTTATACTTGCGTTATGCAGCTTAATATGCATAGATACTTTTTTTAGGAAGTTATTGTTATCGTTACCTGATCCTCGATAGTTGCACTAGGCGAGGCTAATTGCTACCTTAGTTATAAATACCTGTATTACCATTTTATTACTAGGTTTTGATGGTTACCATTTCGACAGCAAGGGTTCTGTCCTTCCTTTAGATCTCAGTGACGATTGTTGCAGTATTACAACTAATATTACAACTATTACAAATCCCCATATGTAGGCTATGTAATTAATTACAACTTAATTGAAAATCATTGCCTGACCACGATGGGATAAGGAAAATCCGTAGATTGCCGTCTTGTTTCGTTTTTTTTTTCATAGAAACAGCCACCGGTTGCGTGGTTGCCGTCAGAAGCCATCTACAACAATCGATACAATTACAGTTCTGACGTCTGGTCATATGGAGTCCTACTTTGGGAAATTTTTTCATACGGTAAGTGTTACCAGTGATAAGGACGAAAATGCAAGTTTTTACATGGCAACCGGTGAATAAACGTGTAAAGTATTACCAGTGAAAGTGCATATGAATTTGTGTGGGTTTACTTGATAACTGAAAAAACAAGTTCCGTAGAGTTCATCAGATTACAGATTACGTACAAAGAAACTATTAAGTAAGGGTTACTTAACGTAAAATCAGTCACAGAAGTTTGTGTAGAGAAGCATCTTAATCGTTGTAAGACAATCGAGTTAATGACATTGCATTTACCACGGTGACTATTCATATGCCTATGAATATTGAAGTACGACATGAAATGAAAATGTTAGTATCTTTGAATGATCCAGGAAAGACACCCTATAAAGGCAAAACTCGACAAGATATAGAGGAACATCACAAACATGACGTATTTTTACCGCATCCGAGATGCTGCCCTGAAAGAATGTAAGTTATATTATATCTATGATTATTGTTGGTAGGAAAGTTCCATAATATCGTGTCGCATCTATACCATATATTGAATAATGAAATGATATAAGACATATATTACCATGCAGAAGAGAATGTTTTCAATAGGCTACAACTAAAAGTAAATTGTACTGCAGTTTTCAAAAAATCACCTGACAGTTTTTAAAGAGAAACAATTTAAGGATACTTAAATTGACAGAGGAGTCACACTTTGGCAATCGTATGGTGCTTCGTTTTACTACTTTAGAGTATTGTCAGATAATACTAGTATAGATTATATATCTAGCAGATTAACCTTTAAACATCAAAGTTAACTGCCCTACGTCCTGGGAGGATGCGGCACAACAACAGCACAACAATGTTCTTGATACGAACAGCGGCAAGTGTGTAGTAGTAGTAGTGGTAGTGGTAGTAGTAGTAGTGGTAGTGGTAGTAGTGGTAGTAGTAGTAGCAGTAGTAGTAGTAGCAGTAGCAGTAGTAGTAGTGAGTTTTCGACATCAAAACACATTATTTTAGGGTACTAATATTTTACGTTAACCTTAATTTTAACGTTTAAATTAAAATTGACCAAACAGTATTACTGATGTTATTCCCTTTCGATAACGATACTTTACAACGCATTATTTTATTTTTTATTAGATACAGAATAATGCTATCAGCGTGGAAGTACCTCTGCGAAGAAAGACCATCCACAGGGAAACTTCTTGAGAAGCTTAACGAAATTAGTATTGCTGGACATGATAGTAACCACGCGTATGAGGTAAGCTTAGTATTTTGTTAGAAAGAACAATATTATGATGATACAGGAATGACATATACCCACGTAATATAAGTCTTATTTCTAAACCAGCATATATATTACTAAAATTTTACTCATTACCAGTTCTGAAAATCAAAGAAAAGCGTCTTCTCCTAACTCTACAAAAAATGTCTGACCAGGCGTATGTTTACAATTATTGTTGTATGTTTTGTACAATTTATGAGTTTATAAAACAGAAAAATATATGTTCGTTTTCCAGAGCTTACATCGACCTCTAATGTCCAGGCAACTGACATCTCCATCCTCATGTTCATACGAATTAGTTGGGAATTGACAACATTGAAGATAATAGTGTTTATGACATTTTTTCATTTATGACATTTTTCCATTTTTTTAAACTGATCCCAAGTTTCAATTTAAATGTAATAATGTACCTTTAATCTTAGTCATGTATCAGACAGATTATGCAAAATACGTATATTCTTACACATATGTTTCGTTGACATGCTTTTACATAGTTAAAGGCTTCGCCGTAGCTTGGCACCTTATTTTCGAAAGTGGTAACACCAAAATCATTAAAAAGGAATCTATCTAGCAACATTGACCGTTTTTGTTATATTGTACGTACTCAAGATTTTCATCACACTGTAGCGACGTTTTTCTGTGTACTACAATTATTGCTACTATGCATTTTCACCATTAATCCAATATTTAGTAATCATTGCTAAAATCGACGAATTGGTTACGTAATTCACAATGGCTTCATTGAAAAAGTTTTTTCTTGGGAGTTTGGGAAGAACTTATGCAGGCAAAACACTAAATAGGAAAGGGTCCAAAAACACTCACAGGTACCGAAGTTCGGGTGCTCTAATATTTTAAGTAGTATGCCTTGTAAATGAATCACTTTAGCAATTTTTACAGCATTTCCGTGTAGAGAATGCATGGAATAGTGGAAAAGTAGTGGGAAGAATACATCAATTGTACTTATCTCATCAGTGAATATAGTCATCGAACCAGAATTTTGAAAACATTAGCTCAGTACCACCATATGGCTGCCGAACAACAGCAAACGAAGTATAGAAAACTTCCCTTTGAAATCCATTTGCTGATATGTGAGTACCTGACAATCTCAAAACAAGTGGTTGTTCACTGTAGGTGGTTGCTGTAGCTATATAAGAACTCTGTAACTCTACTGTTTCTTAGTGATGAGTATAAAAAAAGAGTTATCTTTTAATAGTCTTGACAACAGAAGGTAAGAACTGTTTATATGTTTAAAAGTGATGTTAGGTTTAAAGTGAACATCAAGTATGCAATGATGTATTAATTAGCACGAACACAGATTGTACTGTCATTGCAATGATAGATGTGTCTTCGCATTTAATTATTTATGGTTCGGTAAATAAAGTTAGTTAACTGTAAGAGAGCCTTTAAGCTAAACTGTAGACACAGATATCTTCGAGTGAGCAAGTTTTACCTTACTTTATTACATTTTATACTTTACTCAGTATATGGAATGAATATGCAATAAGGTAGAGAATGATTCTACTTACAGCATAACAAGTAAAAGATAACATCTAGAATGATGTTGGTGACGCTTTATTTAATTTTACTTCATTTATTTCAATTGCACAACATAAAAGGTGTAATCATTACATATCAAAATATAGTACAGTGCAGTGGCGGATCCAGGATTTGCCAGAAGGGCGTGGGGTAGCAGGACGATGGCTAATCGCCGTCCAAAGGAAGTGTCCCCCTTCCCTTTGAAATAAAAATGCTAACATGCGGTGGACTAGATGCAAATTGGTGCTACACTTGATGCTAGATTTGAATTGAATCTACCTACAGGAATTCTGCTTTATTTTTTCATCTTGCTGGGAAAAATATTCTAAGGCTCTCTCTCTGGGTAATTCAGATTTTCATTCATTTCGAACAGCTCTCACCTAAGCCCACAACTCTACCAAGGTCCTAGTTATTTGTATTTAATGCTGATCTGGGGGAGATTTTTGCTAACGTAGGGTGAGCAAGATGCAAAGTGGTACTATATTTGATGCTAGGTTGAAATGAATATATCTTCAGTAATTCTTAAGTTCTAAGTAATAATTTTATTTTTTCATCTTTGCTGGGTGATTTAATCATTCTTAAAGCTTTTGGGGGTAATTGAGACCTTTTCTACCTGGCATAGTCTTTGCACTTCAGCCTACATCTTTGCCCAGGTCATAGTGATTGCTTTTTCATATGAGGTCACTGATAGCAACTGTAAATTGTCTCAGTTTTGTCGTAACGTTTATTTATGTTTATGTTGCCATCAGAGGGCATAGAGGGGTTGAAAATTAATGCCACGAATGTGTTGCTGAAAACAATTAAAAACTTTAAACTTAAACTTTAGTTCAATAGTAAGTGAGAACAATGGAACTCACACCAGTGTTGCAGTATCGTCTATACTTCAAACCGTGTGTCACTGACTTTGTCGCAAATAACGTTATGTGGAGAGTGAAATATCTGTGACATTTTTCCTTTGTAGCAAAGGTATATGATATGTTGTTTTCTCTTTCTTTATGTGTGTCAGTAATCACGCTATGCTGAAGTTTTCCAAAATATAGGTTTCTAATTGATGGTTCCACATAGCAGGATGATAATGTTTGAATGCTAACATTGGCGTTCCAAAGAATTCTGTTGACCTCAGACAGAGTCCTTTCTGAAATAGGTTTTTGTCTGGTTTGGGATGTAGACATTCCGACTCTGTGTGTGCTGATATCAGGAAGTAAATAATTACTATGAGAACATTTACTTTCTTCAGTTTGTTAAATTTTCGGTCTCTCTTCGACCATCATCAGAATACAACAAGTTTTGAATGAATTACATTTTTTTTAAAGTATCTCCGAGATTTTTTAGTTTTGTGCTGGCGCCACAAAATTTTATCAGCGAAGTACCGAGCTTAAGTTTTTTGTGACAGTTTTTCCCTTTGCGATGAGCAAGGATTGACCGGGAAGCACGTTGCTGGACACAGCTGAACTAGGCATCGACCGGAGCAGACACCTATAGGAGTTACAGCGGTAAGAGTTATAGGCCCGAAATATTGGTGAATGATGTTGATCTGGGTGTATAATTAACGGGCGGGGAAAGGCTTCCTCAAACTGGATAAGAGATTATTGTTATTTTATTTTCATGTCGTTAATTTACTACTCTGAACCGAACCGGTAGCATTAAAGGTATTGTAAATTCCGAAATTGCCGGGCGTTATAAATGGGCAGAGTTTGACCCACGATTCTTCGACCCACCCCTTATTTTTCTCTCATAGGGATGTGCCTTTGGGAAGATCTCATAAGTTAAACAGAGTAGTGTGTGCAGTACTTTTAAAGGCTTAGAATACTGCGCAGAAACTCATACTATCATCCTACTGAATTAATGAGTTCAGCTGGCGGAAGACGAGAGTACTGAAATTCGGCCCTCTGGAGGTCAGCCCACTGAGAGTCAGCCTGCTGCTGGTGACTAGCGTACTGCAGTCGTGGGTCCACCAACTGAAGTCATCCTCCTCAAGTTCTGTAGTGCACTAAAGTTTCCGTTTGCTGAAGCACAGCCTACTGCAATTCAGCCTACCGAATTCCAGCCCATTGAAGTTATGTAAAATATAAAATCATTACAGGTCTTAGGATCAGTATAAATTCAGTGAGATCTCCACAAGGCCTGTCTTCTTCATCTTATATCATAGAAAGTAATACTGAGAATAGATAAAAGTACCATTAAAGATAGGGACCATAATTGGTAAGTTACATACATCAGGTACATACAACACGAATCGGAACAAGAATCGGATCCAAGTAACTCATCCTCTCAATCTACGCATATCAGAGTGATAATTCCTGAGACAAAGTGAAATGTAAAGAGTTAACACAATATGGGGACTGGGATGAATTATGCCTAAAGGCTACACAAAACCTGCATAAACGGAACCCAACTAGCTGTAGGAGAGACAAGTGCATCCCTTTACAATGGAGGAAATAGACTCAACAAATACAGGATAAATACACAAATTACTTAACGATATGATTATAATGTCTCTGCAGGTACACTTCAGGATTGGCTAAACATACAATACTCGGTGCGTCAAATTTCCATTTGGTTGAAACATAATTAAGGAATAAATTACATTACTTGGAGAAAAACCGTCGAAATTCCTAAAACCTAAAAATCATACACAATTTCTCCTCGAGTATTCTTCTGATCATATTGACCATTACTTGAGATACATACCCTGTTTTATTAGATGACTAGAAAAATTTGAAAGATTTGTATTTTTGTATCTGAATGACTTCCTGTGATTTTGAATCGTATAATGTGTCCCTTGTTATGAAATGTAAGTATAATACTTCCCAGTCGATTGTCCTTCTTCCGGCATATCATAAATAAAATCATACACAATTTCTAAAGTATTACTTTTGATCATATTGAAATCGAAGTATCTTCCCTTTTTCTTTACATCAGTGTTTTTATACCTGAATGACTTCTCGTGATTGATGAATCGTAGTTTGAAAGTGCCACATAGTATGCCAAGATGAGAGTAAGACTAATCTACTGAATCGAAGTTTTATTGAAAAATAACCACAATACGTTGACTTGATTGCTCACATTTATCAAATGGAAAGATGAACGTTCAAAGTTCTAGGTCATTGCTTTTCTCCAACTTTTTCAACACGTACATTTCGTTTATATTTAGTCTGACATTTTGCCGTGAATGATCTCCTATGTTAACCTAAATGCTTAAACAGTACCTCCATCTCTAGCCTTGATGCAATCTCTTCCAGGTTTCCACCGTCAAAAGTTACTTGATATTTCCGTATTCAACATCTAGGTAGAATTTTAAAGTTCACTCCTCCAAAGGCGAAGAAGTGAGAATCCCCCACTTTCGGGGCTTCCCTTTCGCGTCTAGTTTGGCAAATGGCCTGCCTGGGGAATTGGCGTAATCAGTGGTTAATTATTCAATGAGGAATAAAAGAAAAGAAATAAAACCGTGTACCGGATATTGCTAGTAAAATGAAAATATATGGCGTTAACCGAAAAAACAATGACTGAGGTAAAGTTTTAAATTTTACATGAAATAAACTTCTTCACAGACTTTTACAACTTAAACTTTGGATTATTCATAGAAGGTTTTTCATCCCAGAAAGTATTGACAGCACTATTTGCTTAATTGCTTAACATGGGAGGACGATGTAATGGATATTTTTATCTCGACACTTTGCTGTACGTTCCTCGCAGATTGATGATAATTTGTCCAACATCGTGAATAATCTTGATGTGATCCGCTACAGCAACTCGCTACGGCCTCCCCATCCATGTATCTGGTCCGTATCCTATGACACTCGGGCATTACACTGTGCACAACGTGCCCGTAAATCAATATCTCAAAGACAAATTGTGTTGTCTTTAAAACTGAAACTTTGTTAAAATAAAATATATCTACTCAGTGAAAACTAGTCTGCACAAAAAGATACTCCATAAAATTCGGCCCTTCCACCCATTAAAGCCACTGCTTCACTGCACTTTAGACATTTTCTAGTTTTTTTTTTTTTTTTTGGCCAATGACCCACATGCGAAGCAATGCCAGGTTTGCCCCAAATATATACACCAAGACGGTAGATGACCATGATACTGATTCAATCATTGTTTTAATCTCATCGTGGCACAATAAGATCGTTATACCATGATTTGTAGTAACATTCACAGGACCCTGAATCGCTTACATTTTTTACGCTGGCTCGAGTTTCTGAAGTGCATTTTGGGTGCCTAAGTGTAGAAAAGTGCTCCTTTCCATTTTTCTTCACAAGAAATGAATAGACTCCATGAGCAATGCGTTACAATCAGATACATCAATTCTAATCTAAGGCCTATCCTCTCTGCATCCCACAATTTTCTACTCTGGGACTGATATTATCTTATACGTCAATGATCTGCCCAAAGTCAGCGATAAGCTACACGTTATTTCTCAGCTATTGAGGCAAGCGTCCTTTTTTTCTCAAGTCTTGACCAGACCGTTTTGATAGAAACTATTCAAGCTGAAATTGACACAGTGTAACACAGGTTTTGTGTGTGTAGTCTCTAAATGTTAACAAAGCTGCAGCTGTTGTTTTCAGGTCACCAGGTAAGGCCATTTAATTGAAATTCACACGATATTGACCTATATGTTGTTAAAACTAGAAATCATTAATCAACATCTCAGTTGGTCAGATCTCATCATGTTCATAGCTAATGAAGTAGTTAGAGTAACTGGTATTCCTATCCGTTTACGCAACATATTACTACGTCATATTCTTCTCTTCCTTTACAAACCCCTCGTACTTCAATGTTTGTCTTATTGTACTGTTGTTACCTCTAACAAGTTTCCAACCTCTGTTTTTACACCAAATAACATGTATGCGTCTCATTAAATCTCTCAACAAATCCCGTTTTTACCACAGCATAGCTCTCTTGGAGAATTTATATACTTGAACATTGTGCAATCGTAACCGTTATATTACAGCAATATTCATTTAAAATTGGTTATGTAATAACTGTCCTTCAATTTTTAAACACTCTTTTTAAAATTTACGTTGATGTAATGCCTACCAACTCGCTAGTCGCACAATATGTGTACTGCTTTTTTAGAATAAAAACCTCCGAAAACAAAATTCCCTCCCTGATTGTGAGAAACACAGTAAATACATGAATGCTTTTAAACGCAAGCTTAAAAAAAGAAGGTTAGTGCAATTGTTGTTATTTTCTGTTTGCTCTTGATGTTTTGCTTATTCGATGTCTTTGTTCTCTACTCATTTTTGTCTTTATATTTTCTATATAGTTTTGTTTGTCTAGTTTTGTTACCTCGATAAGCTTTTGAAAGCTTCATGGGATTACTCCTCTGTCTTTTATCTAAATAAATTATTGCAAATTTTCCAACTGTTCATTCGATATTGAAAAAAACTTAAATACATTCTACACGAAACTGAGAATTACTATTTTATTTGAACAATTAAACAATATCCGTCTTCTGCTGGGTTTGATCCGAATTTCAGCTGCCTTTTTCTCAAGTGAAACGTTTGCTCGAGAGGAAAGCTCATCTTCCTTTCAGCATCCGAGAATTACTTGCCGTTGAAGAATTAGATAATTACTATGAAATACCATATACAAACCCGTATAAGCAAAACAATATGGACTGTGGGTTAGTGGTGGACTGTTTGCTAGTGATAGAATATTTAAGTTTTCAAAATATTGCAAGAATCTAGTAGACTCTCAAGTTTCTTTTAAAAGACAAGTTTTGGTGTATGGTTGTTTCATGAATATGAAATGAATACCTGAAGAAGTAATATTGAAACAAGAGTCAATAATTACGCCAAATACATAGGTTTGTTAGTGGTCGATAAAGCAGATGTGACGTTTATCCTTATATTCCTCTACTCTGTTATAGTGAGACTCCCATGGATTTGAAGTTCGTCCTTTAGATAAACCAAAGTGTAAAATCCTCTAAAGACAACATTCAAACACCATTATTTTGCAACATTTACATTTTGTAAATTATTTTTCATCGAGTACGTGAATGTTGCAAAAATATTGGATTCTGCAAAACCTGTAAAAGTATTTGTTACAGAAAGTTAACGACATGGTCTAAGAAACGACTCTTACTCCCTTACCCGGAGGATCCATTCGAAGGAGAAAAAAAGTAAACTGTTATTTGCTGTCTGCACAAAGTGCCTATCATAAAATGGTAAAAAGGTATTTAAACAAAGTGCCAACTTTCTATACATACTTACAGTCCATACAGACACACGGGAACATCTTCTGGCAACTGAATATTGGGACTGTTACCAAATAGTGTTTACATTTTTTACAGTGGTGTACCGTTAAAGATACGTAAATGCCAGACATCAATGTTAACACTATTTTATAATGATACAACAAACGCCAAGATACAGAATATCCAAAACACTCAAACTCCCACCCTACTCCGCAACCACGAACAAAACGAAAGGAAAAAGATGATATCCTTTGCAGAAAATCTTTCTTTAAATGTCGTTTAAATGATGTTAAGGTAGTAACACCCTGAAGTGAATCTGGCAAGTTTTTTCCCTTCAACAGGTATAGTGTATATAATATTATGATGGGTTGTTAAAAGGGGATAATGTAATCAGAGCTACGCCTAGTATTAAAAAGATAAATTTGTTTTGTAAAAAGCCTTGTAATATGGAGATAGGTAGCAATTTACAGTGGCTTGAAAAATTGGAACAGTGTCATGGTAACGACTAATATCACCGAAGTCGAATAAACAGATTTTCTTACAAGGAACCAACCAATTGAACCAACAATTCCTTTTTTTAATTAGATGAAGTTTGTATGAATGACATCCGCATATCCCCAAACAGACAACAGTACGTACAAGGAGAAGAATTAAACAGTTTTACATGTTTAAGGGAACTTTACTAGGGAAACGTTTTTCAAGTGATAAATAATACCGGCATCTTGGGCAATTTTATTCAAAGCATTTGTAATATGACACGACAAACTAAAGTGTTGATCAACAGTACTTTAAAGAAAGGTGGTACACTCAGAGAGAGGAATAAAATTGTTATCGAAGGTAATGCCACCAGGTTCAAGGTCAATCACATTTTGTTTGGAACGAAAAATTGGAACAAAATGACCGTCGCCTTTGATGCATTCAGACATAACTCATTGGATATGAAATAGTTATTAACATAGACCATCTAGTTATTAAATTATTTAATAAATAAAGGTAGGTTGGTGTTATCATAGAAAGTATTATATCGTCAGCGTAGTAAATTTCAGCTTTGCTCTTGTCAGGGTAAATCATTAATGAAACAAGAAATGAAACCATGTGGTACACTTGTTATAAAAGGACACGTTCTCAGAAATATGGACAAATTGGTTTTTGTTACACGGGTCATTTTTAACCGTCACTCCACCAAAAATAAAAAAAAGGGAAACACAACAAAAAAATGATGGCGCTATCCACATTTTAGTATAAAAAAACATGCTCCATTTCTCTGAGCTCACCTAATAAAAAAGTGCCTTTTTTTTTCATGTCTGATAGAGAACAAAAGTGTGTTACAAATAATTAAGTCAGAGCAGTTTTTACTGTGTAACGGTGTTAATTTATTTGCACTTAATACTGACCTGCAAGGAGAATTGACTGGATATGGATTAAGAATAGAAGGGTACACCAACCGTTTTTAACATTACAGCGAAACAGAAGGGGAAGTTGTATTAGTAAATACATTATCTACTAGAGTCTCACAGTGTTCAGTAACTGTGGCTGATGTGTTTATCAAGAGGCAAAACCATGTGCGTAAAGAGTATAAACTAAGTTATGAGCGTGAGTACTCCAGCTTGCGTTGGAAGAAAAGGTCAGTATTGAAATCCCCAAGTATGTAACACGACTTTCTAGCAATACCATTCAAAATATTTTCAAGGAAGTTGAGGAAGTCATTTAGGTCACTATTTGGTGGACGATAAACAACTCCAGTAATAATATTCGATCATGATATTTGATTTCAACAAAGAGAGATTCGAGTACATTTTTCCCGGAAAATAGAAAGCTCTGCAATGATGCTAAGCGTAACACAGATCTATGTAAATACATCCCCCCATGTCCAAGATTATATGTTCTGTCAATATGAACAAAGTTGCAGCCATCACGATGACGAGTGACTGGTAAAAATATATTTTTTAACCAAGTTAAAGTTCAAAAGTTGAAATGAAGAGAAAGAGGATGTCATAATTTCTGTTAATACTCTTTATCTTAAATGAAATATAATCATCTATGAATTATTCCCTGACTAGTGACGTTAGCAATATTGGTATAATCACCGACCTTATTATTATTATTTTAATTGTGTGTATGATTAACATCATTTGCGCCATTAAAGGGATAAGTCATGTGATCCAAGTCATCAGCTAGTATAGATACAATAGCTACCATAAAGTTATACTACAATTCACAACACACACATCCCGGATGACATACATTGTGTCACTGTAGCGCGAAACATCCGTTTATTTTTTTTATCCGCTATACCAAGCAAAAAAGGAAGGAACATATTTGAGGCCCAGATGCGAATAACTGGACTTACATATGGAACCCAGGTGGTCAACCCATTTTTGACCCATATGGAATAACTGTTACCCACTCTGCCCATCATGAACAAAGCCTTCGCATGGTACCATTTTGACCATGTTGGTAAATTGTGTGCAATAGTGTTGTACTATATCTTTATTATGTTTATCTGTACTAATTTTTTTTTTTTTTTGTATTTTAAGGTACACATTGCAAAGGGGAAAATGAATCTAGAACAACACCACATGCACAAAATGGAGTTAGGGGTAATAAAATACAATAAAATATAAAGATTTTGTTTTGATGACATCCTGGTGTAAATTTCTGAACAGTTTAGAATTTCTTCTGGCACTATAAGTCACATGCAGCTAGGTCATGAATCCGTCAATGTGCAACCGGACTCACGTCCCTCATTACAAGTTAAACAAAAGAATACTCGGCCCATAAACAACATATTTTGTAAGTGCTTGTTCTCATTGATTGTTTAAAATTGGAGTCAACATATTGATCACATGATATACTATCGTAATATGATAAATGTGATCACAACCTTTAATAGTTGAACAACAGAAACAATGGTCTTAACACAAACCATCTACACACATGTCAGGTGAAAAACACACGCCCAATATATACAATGACAGAAGTCTAAGACTTTTAGGTACTCTGTAATTAAGGATTAAAGACTTTATAAAGTCAGATGCGCTGACGAATACGAACATAAAATAATAAATGGCTATATAAACATTGATTGTCGACAGTGTGCAGCTGCTCAACATGTTGAGTCCAGTTCAGGTTCTACTGCAATTGTGCTGGTATCATTTCAGTCCAGTGAGTTGTTAGTGAGATGGAGATATATCGTCTTTTACTTAAGCTTATCAGGCCAAGATCACACAGTAATCTGTTTGTGTGTTTGTAAAGTAAACACAATGTAGTAGTTGTATTCTGCTGCCCCCTCTGTCACCCACTTGGTACACATTGATGCCAGGGAGGTGTAACAACATGCCACAAATGAAGTAAACTTTCAAGTACGCAAGCGCCTGTGACGTGATGATAAATAATACAGTGGTGTAAATATATAGAAAATACATCTGCAGTAAGCTTTCTATGATATTTTTCATTCATTTTAAGACATGTTTTTTGCTTCTTTTTTTAAGCCCTTCTACACCAAAGACAGATTTATGTAATTACGTACAAAATCTGCGAAAGGTAAAATTCAGTGTAAATCAATGTTCTCAACCGTTAACATCCCATTCCAATTTCGGAACAACCCATCCGCGGCAACCGACAGAGCGGTATAGCACCTTTACCAGTTTCAATATTACTTAAGTTACAAACATAGGTGAATGCGCCGATGCAGTTATCATACTATGGTTCTGGTACGGTCACTACAGTATCAGATTGTCCGGATCGGTAACATGTGCCCATCCTCCTTATCACAGCTGGGTGATAGTAATGTTCGGTGCGAAAAATGAGACATGACGGTAAGCTCTTCGTACCCTATTTCTGTAAAATATATATTATTGGAACCGTTGTGACGATGTCAGCTTTGCTACTGCTATCTTTATATCCCTTGTGTCTTAACTGGTATTGCAAATCATATTCTATCACTTAAATTACTTAGAACTCAAACAAGTTAAAAAAGAAAACATGAATGTATACTTCGATACTGGTTTCAGGTTTGCAGAATATCCTATCCTTTAATTCGATGCTCAAAAGAGTCTTACTTCCTGTATTTGTACACATAAGAAAAAAAATTACTAATTTTAAATATTATTAAACTTATTTTTTCAGATAGAGTTAAAAAGAAAAAAAAAATCAGGTTTTGATTCTTTATCAAATTGTAATCAATATACTACGCACCTTCTAAGAAAAAAAACAAAAAAACATAGGGATATATAGTCTCTTTCAAAGTCGAGCAAGAAGTCGGTGACAAAAAGTTTAGAAATTCTTTGGAGACAAACATTAATAAGTCATGTAAAGAATGCATCAATGTACGCAATTCTGAAATCGTCTTTTGAATGATTAAAGTCAGATTAAAAAAAAAAAAAACATTGCATGTACACAAATAAAAGATGACTGAGGTCACGGACCAATTGATTCAATAAACAGTTACCACGGTCCTACGATAACTTTACTGGTTTATCTGAGAACGTAAAATACGATATGCTATACTGCGTTTGGCATAAGGTTACGAATGATATCGGTAACCGTTAGGCCTAGTATGTTATTTTTTTACCAACTTAATACAAGGGCAAAACATGCACACATTGAAAAATGGGGGTAGGCGGTTGAACACTATTTAACTCAACGAGCGACGCAGAATCCGAAGGGAAATTTCTTTAGAGGAAAAGCCAGGGTATAACATGAGTTTGTTGCATGTACCCTCGGTGAAACATTTGCAGCATTTTGAAATGAGATACTTTTAAGAATTTTTAGAATGAACATACTTTAAAATAGTGATATGACAGAGTAGTGGTTCTTATGATCAACTAGACCGGTTTCTACTTTCATACTCAAATGTGGAGGAGCGTCGTCAGTAGTAAGCCTTTTAATATTTTATATTTTAGGCATAAGTGTCGTAAAATTTTATTTAAGGAATGCGTGTTCTTTAGTGTACGTAAATGAGTATAAGCTCAGAGTGCAACTACAAGCGCAGTCAATAGATCTTCGTGCGAGTCCTGACTGTGGAACGATTCTTTATTACTTTGAAACCTCGATTTGACAAGTAAATCTTTTAGATTTGAGGTCCTTTTATAGGCAAGAATCGGTTCGTTCGGAAACAGCTTGGATAAAATCGGATGCTCTGATATTAAATACCAGTGTTTCCGAATGGCCTCTTTCAGGTGCTGGGTTTTGATATGGGGTGTATACGTCAGTATGAACACTAGAGGTGGTTCCCTTTCTTTGGGTTTGGTGGTAAGATAGTGCTCACGGTTTTCGAAAGAAATGCCTCTAGTGGCGGTGGCAAATTCTTCTTCCTCATAGTTTCGCAGTAGAAATTTCTCTTTAAATTCATCTCTTTTATGGATGAAGTCGGTCTCGTTGTTACAGAGATGTACATAAGCACTTCTCCTTTAATAAAGCTTTTAAAGGTGGCAAGTGGATGTGCAGAGTTTCTATCGAGGTATTGATAAGTTTCAGTGGGTTCGGTGTAGATTTTTGTATCTAGAAAACCAGTAGAGTGAAACTTAGGACCTTTGAAGATTCTCAGATCTAAGTAGGTGACCTCAGAGTAAGAGATTTCGACTGTGAACTTGAGGAGATGATGAATTTCATTCATCTTCATCACTAGTTTCTCGAGTTCTGTGGCTGTTCCAACATACAACAAAAGGATGGCGTCTCTACAACGAAGCCATTTTATGATTTTAGGATCCGTTGGGATAGTCTGTTTCTCGATTTTGTGCATACATATATCACAGATTTCTGGTGAAGCTTGACTACCCATGGCGGAGCCAATTTTTTGGCGGTAAAACTTATTATTATGAAACTCAAAGCAATTCCTTTTGAGGATGGGTTCAATTGGTTTGCGCATGGAGGTGGGAGAAATTTTATTAATTTCATATAGGCTTTTATCTGCCTTTGCATAGACTTCTTCACAGATATCGAGTGCCTCCTCTTAGGGAGTGTTTGTATACATGGAGACGACATCGAGAGTTGCAAGGAGTACTGCTTTAGGTAGCTCAGTTGCTTCCAGAACTTTTAAAATGTGGTTTGAGTCTTTCACGTACGTTTCTTGTTTTGTTACAAGAGGAAGCAATAAAAAGTCCACGAATTCAGAGATTTTCTAGGTGGGTGACCCGTTGCCACTGATTATGGGCCTACCAGCAAATTTTGAATTAGCCGGAGGGGTCTTGTGTACTTTTGGTAGCACGTATGTTACTGGTGCGTGGGTTCGTGGTTAAATGGGGATAGGCACTCCAAGGTGCTTTTATCAATCTCATTTTTAGAGAACATGTCTAGTAGCGTCTCTTGGACTAACCTATTAGTTTCAGATGTCATATCACTATCTAACTTTTCGTAGTGGTGACTAGATAACTTCGACTTGATAGTCTGTGTGATTCAGTATAGCAATGCCTCTTCCTTTATCAAATGGTTTAATAGCGACAGAGTGATCGTTTTTCAATGCATTTAATGGAAACAACTCTGACGTGTTAACATTGCTTTTGACATTTCGGATAGGAACACTAGCTATTTCTGCCTGTGTTGCCTCTAGATAGTCCTCTAGACTTTTGCTGAAGGTCATTTGAGGTGACCATGTAGATGGAAGCCACAATTTGCTATGGCCTGTTTGCTTTTTATCATGCATGATGAAGCGAATTCTCATTTCTCTCTTTAGGTCTTTAATAGACTTGAGAATCTCGCTACGTTTCCGTTTTACCGGCGTGGCAATAAATTTCAGCCCTTTACCTAGTGCAATAATCTCTATATCAGACATGTTTCTGTCAGAGAGGTTGAGCACGAATTTTAAACATGTTTCAGCTTCTCTATGAAGTGATAGTGTTTTTAGATGGCTACGTGTAGCCTCATGTCCCCTGTAGTTGGTGCGACATTTATTGATGCTTTTCTTAGCTTTAAAAGAACGGACGAATTTCCTCTTTTTCCTATTATTCTTAAATATGGTAAAAGAGGAAGAAGGAAGAGAGAGAGAGGACTTTCCATGTTTTAAAAAGGGCAGAACCAGCTCATGCTGCAAGTTGTTGATCATGCTGCAAGTTGTTGGTCAACATTAAAGTTATTACAACATTGCAACTAATATACATATGATATCTATTCATGACGTAATTAAATCACAAAAGGTGATTTATTTATTACTTAGCTTTCCATTTCATCTTAATTCACAGTAAACTGAAAAGAAAAAGACTTCGCCTGTCTTCTCGAGAGGTGACGGTTGCCGATAACAAAAACTGATGTATCGATGGGAGGCATCCATTGTTGAAGTCTACTTAAAGGCGGATAACTCATCAACCTACACTATCTTTTTGGCTTGCGAATTGCCAAATTCTCAGCTGGTTAAAAGTTACAGTATTCTTTGATTGACAGCCAATTCGAAATATGCAGGGTAGCTCATATTACACAACATACACAGGGAACCATTGTTTTGATTATACATGTGGAGAAATTTTCGACAGGCTGTTAAAGGGACTATAGGTAGGTAGTTGGGAGAATCGAAACTGTCTGGGGTGATTAACTTTTGTCTGTAATGTAAAAGTAAAATAAAAACTGAAATAGATGTAACACCTATGCGCTAGCCCATGGTAAGGTCTATTCTGTACTTTAAGCCCATTGCATGAAGTTACTCCCTTTACGTCATCAGCCCTTCTCTCCTTTATACTTTCTCTAACCATCTATTTAACCGACATAAAGCTCCCCCTTTACTCTGTACCTGTTTTCTATTCTATCATTCCTCGTATCTGTCTTTCGCTGGATTGCCGTCTACCCGAATATCCCTTGGAAGAAGGTAGTTCATTACTGTATGTACGACTGAATATCCAAACATGCAAGCTTAGGTAATGCATATAATTGTTTTCCATTACCATCCATTCACAATGAACATGCTGTACATCCTCGCTTGACTGAATGGTATGTTCTACAAAGGGGTACAAGTTACACGAACTTTGAGTGTTTTTGGAATATCCACAATTGCTAATTACATATGTATTCACACATTTGCCAGCATAATGCACGTATTAATTTTTTGGTTTAACATATGCCTAGAAGACGGTTTTAAATTTTTAATAACGGATATCCTGCATCCACTCCACTTTGGTAAGTTCCACTTGGTACTGAAAGGCTCATTATCATTGCGCGTTATTTTTGCTACTAATTCCGTAGCAAGATTCAGTGTGTAAATTTCAACGAATGTGAACATATTGCCGCTTCTTCCAGGGTGGGGGAACCCCTGGTGAGTGAATGATAATTGGTTTGTAAAGGGCGCCGAACACGGACACACACAAGAACTTTAAGCTTGTAACTGGGGATACGCCAAAAAACGGTAATACCCCAGTTTTTTTTTTTTTTTAAACATAATTCAAATTGGGGTACCAGATATACCCCCTCAACTTTATAAGTCAATCTTTTCACCAATTTCCTATTCTATGAATCAATACCTGTGTGTAAGGGTGTACGTGTGTAAAAAAAAAAAAACATAAAAGGTAACTCGTTTCTGGGGTGAATCGGGAATGCATGTAAGACAAAATACTAATCAACTGGGGACATCTTCTGCAAAGTGGGGATATCCGATTACGTGAGGAATATTCCCTGCATGTCCCAGATCGCGACGCTCTAAACAGGTATGTGTGTACGAGGCACCTTGTGTGTGTATGTGATTCAGCCCCACAGGGTCTTTTAATGCACGTGCTGTACCGTGAAACGTTTGTTTACTATTTTACATCCCTGAACATTTTATCCTTTGATTGATACTTTTGTTAACATTTTCTTATTCACTTTTTTCTGCAGATTTTATTAGTGATGTAACTTATCATGTATAGGTTCTCTTTATTTGCTAAAGCTTATTAGATGGATTATTCTCTGTGTACAAAGGGACGCTTCACTACATGTTTTCTCTTAACGTAACTTAAGAGTGGAGTTTGAAAAATTTCATGTCAGGTTTCATTATGTAAACAAACAATGCCGTGCTCTAAGCAGAATGTATGACAAAATATCTAACATTAATATCGAACATATCACAATATCGAACAAGGTTCGGAGTATTAAAATGATGGTACAGCCACTAATTTAGCTTTAATATGTTTAAGAATAAGTTCATCTAACCACCGTCAGGTAAAACTTCCATTCAGCTCTCATGCGTGGTTCTAAATATAAAGAAACAAGTAAAGGGGAGATTGGTTAGATATACCGGATGAAATGGAGAAGTTCTTCAGATGGACATTTCGTATATTGTGCCTGTAGAAATTTCAAACTAGAATTAAAATCAATTAAAATAATTAGATTATACAAAGGAGAGCGCCTTTTTTTATAGGAATAAGAGCTTGAAGAGTAAGTTGAGAGTTTCAAGAATAAGTTAATCTTACCACTCTCTGGTGAAACTTCCATTCAGTTCCCATGCGTTGTTTTCGAAGTGTTATCAGTTGAAGTATTCTGTTCAACATATCAAAGCTATATTTTTGGTTGGACCATACTTCCAAGGAAAAAGAACAAAATATATAAAGAAGAAAGTAAAGGTGAGATTGATTAGATATACTGGATGAACTGGAGGAGACGTTCATCAGATTGACATTTCATATATTGTGGCTTATAGCAATTTCAAACTAGAATAACAAGCACTTCGGTATGTAGACTATACAAAGGAAAGCTCCTTTATTTATCGGAATAGGAACTGTACATGAAAAGAGATATTTAAACTGGCAGTGTTGCAACAATGTGTCTGCAAATCTAGCCTCTCTATGAGCAGTTAAACCAAATTTAAATCTATATTGCACCAATTCCTTTCACCCATTAAAATTAGCCATGAACTCTTCAGTTATTCCAACCACTTAAGACGAATATATCTCAGAGATCATGACATTCAAGGTAATAGCAAAGTAGAGCCCTGAAATATTCAAACGTACTTGTAATAAACAGAATTTTTCTTTATTCTAAGGTTTGTGTATGATTTTGTAAACATATTGTATACTTCTACATAGGCATGTTTCGGTCTTATCTAGACTTGCATTTTTTTCAGTCTCTCACAGGGCTTTATCTTGTACTCTCATATAACATATAAAGGGTAACTGTATTGTATATGCTATTAAGGCTATAGCAGAGTTACTATTTACGTATTACGTATAGCATCTGACATAAAACGACAATGAAAAATGTCTTGGATATAACTACAATATGTGACGAGTCTTTATTTTACATTTGTTTTATTCCAAAAGTATGGCGTTAACTTTTTTGGTAGATTCAATTCATCTATGATTTCCAGCTGTTTCTTTAACCTTTTTGTTTTATAAGGCAGAGTGACGTTTGCATGGGTGGCATACGTACGTGGCTATTCGATTACTAAATTGCTAAATCAAGTTTCATAACTTTTTTAATGTACAGACTTTGAAATGAGAACGAAAGTACCTCAAATAAGAAAGTCATACCTAAACAATAAATTAAATCTCATAAATAGATCCTTGTGAAATAAACCTCTGATGAACAGGCTGTTACAAATACTGGACTTAGGGATATTTATCAGGGTTATTTACTTACAAGTACAAAATTAACTGAAGGAACGAAAGTGTTATCATAGGAAAGACTACTCTCGAATAGTAATTTAGTTAGCCATCATTATTTTACAACATCATTGCATTTTCAAGGGGCCAGCCTAATCAATTTGTCGCTTTAGTTGTTGATACTCTCAACACCTCTTCAACTGTCATTAGAATCGAAAGTAATCAACAGTTATCTGTTAATGTAGATGGTTTACTGCAGACAGAATGGCTCCACATTGTCCGCAACATATATATGTGGACATTACTAACGTGACAGAAAAAAAAATATTTTATATAACGACAAAAGTGAGAAAGAAGTTGTGCACACTGCATTTAAGGTTATGCATCCTTGTTTCAAAAACACCAAAACAGTTTGTTACAATTATTCACTAATGTGCAAAAGACAAGATGCAGAATTCTAGACACGGGGGACTTTAACTGAAAGATTATTTGGTACATGTCACTTTTATTTGATTATAATTCTTAAATGTTCTCTCAGTGCCGGGCATATTTTCTAAACAGTTAATTGTGTAAGAGACTACACTTTATTGATTAACATTAATAAAACAAATCATCAATCTACCACTTAGTAAGAAAGGGATCATCCCCATTATACTGGTGACAGGTGGGACATTTCTAGATAACGCGCCGCCTAAACAGGCTGTGCACTATTCAACCCGTTTGGGGCTTTTGTAAAGTTTGGCTGTTTTTTTTTTTCCTGACCATATTATCTTCTGCATAAAACACCTTTTGTGTGCAAGAGTTTAAATAAGTATTAGTAACGTTACCCCCCCCCCCCTTTTTTTGTCTTTGACGGATACACTATGCATCTACTCCGGTGATGCACGTTGTCTCAAATGTTGCCTATTCACTTTGAAGGAAAATCTGTGCATGACTTGTACCTGCAGATGTATTTGCATTGTTAGATGTCAACACCTTGATACATGCAACGTACTAAATATTGCACTACATTTAGAAACCTTCAACTGTAATGGTTTTGTTTTCTCTTGAATTTAGTTGATATTGTATACCCATTTATTGGCTTACAACACTTATACACTCCGTTGTCAATACATTGAGATGAGTAAAATACTGTGGAGTCATGGTTGAACTAACGAGGAGGGAGTTTGGTGTGAAATGAGCGTAGCCAAATATTCCCTTACCTAAATTATTGAGATGCAAGATGGCAAGAAAGACATCACTTTATGTAAATGAAGGAATACTTCTATGTACGCAAATTTTTTCAGTATTTTACACATTATTTGATGCCCATAGCTTTTCTCCATTTTCTATCTCACGTTTGAATGAACTCTCCTACGGCACAGATTGTTGATAAATGGTTACAGTATATGTGGACTGTTTAGAATTCTCTATGAAGTTACACGGTGCATATCAGTTACAAAAACAGTTATGACAGATCTGAAATCTGTGACAGACACCACAACATTCCTGCTTTTTGTGACATGGAGACATTTTTTCACACAATAAATAAAGTCGTCCATAATTTATTTATTTTTAAAGTGATTGCGTGTGTACTAAAATACCAAAAAGACAGGATCATGTTTGATCTTTACTTTTTCTTTTTTTTTAAATGTACATGCGAGGTTGTACATGAACGGACTATGTCTTTCAATGAAGGAAAATGACAGTAACTACTTCGAAAAGCAACGGGATTGGCATAAAAACAGTAAAAAATAGAAATCACATTAAAATTAACGGTCTTTACTGCAAGCGCCTGCGTAATGAATATGCAACAGTACAGGTCTCCCTAGTGTATCAAAAACATACTACTCAAGTCGTCACTCGTTGTTCGGTATCGAGAATTAAAGTATTTGGTGAAAGGAAGCATATATTTACAAATAACCTATGAGTTGAACATAACATTGCCGCGTGATCCTGAGTTGTTTTGACTGACTCAATATTCAATACTAGTATACTTTTCATTGGCTTGTTCATTGATTTGAATGAAAACTGTCAACCACTACATTATCGCATTCTACACTTTTTTGTCGTTATGTTAGAATATTTTTAAATCATATGGCAGAGGTAACTTTCACATAGTCCATAGTCATGATTTTATAACGTTCCCGTATTACATTACATTAAAATGTTTTTACTAGATTTGTTATATGCTCGGTGCAAAAATTGCTCTGTATATGGTGATAGGTTGTGCTTGGTCGCAGAATGATTTGGGGTCATTTCTTTTAACTGGTTTTAGAACAGGGGAAGGAGTAACTCAAAATTAGTAAAAAAAAAATAGTCAAACTTGACCAAAGGGTGGTTAATTGTGAGTTGACCATATTTTGGGTCGGTGTATTCCTTAGAGTAGTAATGGCACATACCCAAAATAATGTGACTTGTCTATAGCAGTTGGACAGGAGGACTTAAATTGGAGGAAAAGACAACGGTATGTGTATGGCAATTAATAATGTACACACATATTTTAGGAATATCTGAGGTTCATAAGGTGTCAACGTTTGGTTGTGCTAAACACAGCATTTTTTAACACCAGTAGAACGTGATTGAGGGCCAGGCATCATCTGTTCGATGAAGTAAAATTGAACTTGATATGGTAGACCCTAGGAATTCAGTTTTGTGTATCGATTAGGTTGCGTCAGACGATGTTTTTGGTAGGTAATTTTTTACAAAATAAATACATTGTTCGTAATAACATCATACGATGATGCCTGCATGTATAGTTTTTCTTTGTGCATATTGTAATTCTACCGTATATGAATGGTACGCTAAAAGGGAAAAACGAATTGCCAAAGTGTTAGAGGGGTAGAATAAAGTAGTAGTCACGTACAATGAAGAGGTAGCAGAGGGATTGCACATGATAACGTGATTCAAGATAAGTCTAGTGGCTGCTTGTTTTAAAATCTTAGCCATGTAAAATGAAGTCATAGTGAGGTCGATTTATTTTTGCGCAGTTTCCAGAACTTTAGAGTCGTCCTCTGAATTTGAAATTTGCATACGCGCAAGCCGCGAGATATGTCTTTACCTGTTTTAAATTTTAAAAACAACAACGCTCTCGAAAATGTTTAACTCAATATAAACGTTCACAAAAGGAATGTGGTAATAAAATGCCCCTCCCACCCTCCACCCCCCGCCCCCCCAAAATATATAAAATACGCGTTGAAAAATAATTTGAAAATTTGTGTTAAAGTTCTGGATGAAATTTAGAATGGTATCTCATTTCAGTCAAATGTCCCTTTACTTCCCCTGGAGTTTAAAGTCCCATTGAGTGCGTAAAATGCCCTACCCCAAGGTTGTGAGTCAGTGGTCTACACATTCCTTAAGTCCTTTTTCTTTGACAACAGTGACTTCTACATTCTAAAGTAAACTAAATGTTACTAAACATTGTTAACTGTCTCGGTTCAACTTACTGTACTCCCGCAGCGTGAGCTACAACAGAGGAAAACCATTTCCATTAACTTCAGTCACGCCCACTGCAAGACATGCTTAACAACCTTCTGAAGAGAGCCATTGGTTAGACTCTACCAAAGAATGTTACATGTCATGTTCAATCACACTCTGCTGCTTATTCAAATGACGCAAAAATGTAAACCACACCTCTATTCGTCCTTAATTTTACTGCAATAATGACTCACTTTACAATCACTGCTACCTTTCAAATGGTTATTTATTTTTTCATTTCACACTTCATATCACTCTGTCAGTTATTCGTTTTACGTCACTGCTACATTTTACACAACTACCACTTCAAATCACTCCTTTCATGATTCGTTTTGCGTTTTTGGTGTTCCGTAGGATTACTATTTGATAACCTAGGGGAAACTATAGCATCGCCTAGCAGCTTTATTATCAACATGGTATTTGTTTATGAAATATGATCTACTGAGGTGGTTTCCGCTGCCTTCGTCCTTTGCAGTCCTGGCGTTACATATTCGTCACTTAGTGATATTATATCTATATCTCATACTTAAACCCAGAGAAATTTTGCATCACTTTTACAAGCGTAGGTAAACATAAACCAGTCAGTGATGATTGTTATAATAGGGCCTCCTATGTTCTATTTCGTAGCAATTGACCAAAATGTAACAACTTGGTCAAAAATGTAACAATTTTCTGCTCAAAATGTAACAACTTTTCAGATTGGTCCAAAATGTAACAATTTTTTGCCCAAAATGTAACAACTTTCAAACCTTGTTTGCATGAAGTATTGAAAATGCACTCATGGAATTGAACGTTTGTTTACAAACCGTCAAACAAATTCAATAATTTAACTGAATTCTCCGAATGTAATAAGACACAAATGAGATATTAAATACATGAAGAATTTTACAATGGAAGTGGATAAATTTATTTCTTTTTGGTTTGATTTTTGTTTACAGCACGGATATGTTATAAAGGTCATTAAACCTGCTTAAATGGACATCGCTCAAAATTGCCAACATTTAATCGAAATTGGCGACGCTAATTCAAAATAACACTCGAGCAGGTCTTTGTTGAAAATGTCGTTAAAGTTATGTCCGTCATTACACGCAGGTGGTGTCAATGAATTTTATCTGAAATGATAAGCTGCTATATATCATCAGAGCAATAGAAACATGGATACGTCTTATGGTTTGAAATTGGGAATATTCAAGTTTGGAAGTCAATATACACCTGGTAGTGTTAAGTGCTTGTAAAATTTGCAAAGCCCTGTCTTTACACCATTGCCATTCTCTACTCTATTTGACTATTCATTCATTATTGTATTCACTCATAATTATACAGGATAGTTTTCTCACCTAATTATCATTCAAAACTGTGCGTTGCGGTTACTCCGGTGTTAAAATGTCGATGACTATTTATTAGATAACATTGATGGATCAAATGAATTAAGGAGCCAGATACTATTGAGTTTCCATTACTCGAAATTAACCGTCTATTAGAGCTCAATATGTCATTCAAAAACAGCTTCAGTAGCGTGTTTAAAAGGGGTAGGGGGGCACAGGCCCCCTTCCCCACCTCCGAAGCCAGTCGGGGAGATTGCTTAGTAGGGGGATTTCAGGGTAAGGGGATAAGAAAAGGACTGAATATTCTTAACAGGGACTGGGCCAGGTGACTGTAGGGGCACCCCCTCTCGTATCTTGGTCGATATGATACAGACTGCAGCAAAGGCCTGTTTTCGCTTTCCAGAGGAAATTTTCCTTATGAGAACCAAAGGTCTTCGGCGCACTATGCACGCTGTAACTTAGTGTCCCTCCAGGTCCTTCATTAGATCCATCCCACACCACTACATAGCATCGGCCCTGCCCTCCTTACCAAGTAACACAAAGACAGAGTAAACACTTTATGTAGGCTTATGGGTAATTTCACCCCATACCGCGAAGCGTAGTGCTGATGTCGTCTCATGTGTTAACCATGCGGTATGTGTAAAATTTGTCTGTAGCACCCCACGCGTGCAGACTCGCCCTCGAGGAGCAAGGAAGGTTCACTAGTGAAACTCACACCCACGTCAATCGCGGAATCACAGGTTGAGCCCCCCCCCCCCCACACACACACACCCACCCACCCACACCTGTGAAATCCTGCAGAAGCCTGCACACTGTGATCAGATTCATTTGACATAAATAGTTTTGCAATACAAGGAAAAAGAGTAAACTTCAGATAGAAATCATCCATGCAACAGTTTGTGTCTAAAACTTCTACAAAAACTGCCATTCGGTTATTCAAGATAGAACAAAGGTAATTGCTAGCTCTTAGTGTCTAGCTTTTCCTGCGACAAAAGAAAACTGAACGTTGGACGAATCTCGAAACTGAACGGCAATGATGATTCGTATCTAATTTCGGAAAACCCAAGAAATCTAAGAAAGTTTCAAGGCTTTTCCCCGATCGAAATTCGCATTTAGTATTATTCGTCTGGGTATCTGTCAAATACTTTCCAAAACGAAAACTTCCGAACAAAATCCTGTACAGACTAAAGTTGCACAGGTTACTACATTAATCAAGTAAGAGTAATATTTTAGTTCTCGGTTCATGATTGTGAAAGTGGGAATTATTAGAGAATAGCCGAGACCGAAGACTTACGCATATAGGACAAATTTAAACATCTAATCGTTGTGCAATCTCTCTTTACTACCTTATCCAGAGGATTTTCCTTCCAAGCATGGCAGCAATGGAGTGAAACAACTTGCAGGGAGTGTCCTTTAACTATAGAATGGGAGAAATGGTGTATTGGAATAAAATGTAAGTCAGGCCCGTAGCCAGGGGGTCGGAGCGTTCGAACGCCCTCACCCAACTTGAGGGAGGTCCATTTTTCCAGCCCTGTGTTTGAAGGTTCAGCTATGAAATATTCTTAATCTAGACATATTGAAGTCGAATTTCCGTTCACTTTTAGCAGGAAGATAAAACCTTTCCACTTATGTCATAAAATGTATCCAGGCCAAACTGACCACAATATCTCATCACCACATACATATACTATGTGGAGTGATGAGATAATGAGCTCAAAACCTCGCATGCATGGTTATGTCATTGTGGTCGTGGATATTATCGAAGTAGATACAATACAATCCCCGGGACACACTGCCACGACAACCTGCGACACGACGGCGACCACCCACCGCGTCTGCTGTGGTCTTGGCGGTGTGGCAGCTTCCACGACTAGAGGTCAGTTGTGTCGTAAGCCTTCACTGGGATTAAATATGTATGTTCAATTGTAGTCGGGTGCAGCCGGTGCATTTTAAGCGCTGTTCAAACCGCCACTACTACCAAAGTATCTATTCAGGCGAGTTTCCAAGGAGGGGATCGAAGGAGACGACCGCCCCCCCCCCCCTCTTGGCCATATTGTGGTATGTTTTTTTAGGGAGGGGACTTCTCCAGAAATACCCAGGAGCATGGGCATAGCCAGGGAAAGGGGGTAATATCGCTAAATAGTAATTCCCTCAATTTTTGCGGCAGACCTACCAAGGAAGGGGTGGAATTCGAGGTTTGGGAGCATGTATGTATGCATGTAAAACACCCAGGAAGGGCCGTTTTCTACTATCTGAGTGGTCTGTAGAGCCAAACGTTTCTGTGAATGCTAATCTCGGCATTGCATCATTTTTCACAGACTAATTGTTTTCTCAGTAATTGAGAAATTGAAGACATGAGATCTATATTTCATGCAGCTGAAAAGGCTTGGTAAGGGCTATTTCCGGCAATCTAGGGGGATTGTAAAAATCAAAATTTTCTGTTACGCTCAGCGCCATCCGATGGTGGCGCTCCACTTCGATAGTCTTCACGAGTTCGCACCCCCCCCCCCCCCCTTGGCATATTCCTTGCTACGCCCCTGTGCCCACTATTTATGAAAATTGTTCACGACGGAAGGTTGCAGATCTGCAGATTCCACAAAATTTCCGGGAAAGCATCCCCCCTAAAAACTGCATGCTTATGGCATGCGCGAGTCTCTTCCGTGTTTGGAAAAAGGTCCACATCTTGGAAAAAAGATCCACCCCTCCACATGGGCTGGCTACGGGCTTTAAGTTATGAGAATCTTGGTAAAGTGATCGCACAAGGCAATACAGAGGTTACATGTCACACCTTTCCCTTGTTGCCTGCAAATTTAAATTACCAAAAGAAAAAAAGAGTTAAATATGGAATAGAGGGAACTTATAGTTCATTCTAGTTGAAATTTCTGAATTGAATCCAGAGTTTTTTAATCGAGCTATCGATATTAGTCGAGTACTTGTTTATGAGTATAAATGATCCCTTTAGTGAGTGCCGGGAAGAACGAAAGTACAACTCTGTGAGAAACAGAAAACGTTAAAACGGTCACTAAAGAGCTGCAAAGTATTTGAAAGACGAGCTTGTGGATCTATCTATCTATCTATCTATCTATCTAGAGATTTTGCCTAATATGTTTACGAAGAGGGCTATTAATTGGTTTCAGTTTCTATATTGCTCGAAATCAAGCACCCGGCTCCAAACAAGATAATGAACCATCTATACAGTCGTGAGCCAGGGATATACTTTTGGGGTGTCTTAGCTTTCACGATGACTAGCAGTACGTCATATTCGTTTCTCTCTCGATTTCTAAAATTTCACGCCATTAGTGTAACACTAACTTGTGAAAATGAATCAACAAAGATTCACGATTTACCCTATCCCTGCAGTTAACCAGTGATTTCAACTGCAGAACTTATGTGGTTAAGCAGAAATTATGGGAAGTTAGTCCCAAAACATAAACCGAAGTGAATGATTGATGTAAAAAAATACTAACTATCGCACAAGAGCTGTTGTTGGAATACTGAAAGGGGGGGGGGGGCTGGGTTTTATTCAGTATGCGGCAATAATTATAAATTGATTTATCGTTTATCAACCATGCCAACCACATACTTCATTTTGTAGCATACGGGATGAGGTAGAACAAAAGAAAACTTTTCAATTTGACTTTAATAAAAGAGGAGAAAGTTCATCTAACTTAGTTTTTTAACTTAAGATGAGGGAGTAAAAGTAACCTGTTAAAAATTGATAGTATTCATATCCACATGAGGTTTCTTTGTTCGTAAGGGCTATTAACTGTGCTAACACGTTTCTTCCGTAATACCTCAATTGAAGTATGAAATCGTAAAAACCAAATGTTGAGTGCGTCTTATTGGAGGTACTGCAGTAAGGAAGTAGTTAACTTTTCTTGATTGTTGATGACATAGTGTAATATATTAACACCATGACTACAAATCCATAACGAAACAGAAAGAGCTCAAACATTTATTTTGTCATGTGCGACTTTGCTAGAGGTTATCATTGCCTATTCAGCACAATAACGATCACCGTGTACTTAGGTAAAGTGTGATATTCAGCTTCCAGAGTACTTCTGCTGTTCAAGAAAAAGAAAAAAAGGAAGCAGTTTGTGAACTTGTGGTACGTAAAATATGTACTTTTTCATGATAATATTCTTATGTTAATACACATGAAGATATATGTTAACATATGTTAACATGTAATTGTAAGTAAGCTATAATTATTGTGATTGAAGTCCAGAAAATGATCGTTGTAAACTTGGTACAACCAGTTACAACTTATGGAAGGCATTGTTCCTTTATCCTGAGATTGTAAAACTAGAATTAAGCAACCATATTTCACTGTCAAATGTGATGGAAGATGTAAATGATATATTCATTATATGAACAACGTGCTATACTCAATATACACCATATGAGCCTAGAGGGGAAAACAAGTATTGATAGTCCTGATTTTGATGCAGTACGAAATGAAAACAAGAGAAAAATCAACAACGATTGTAAAAATATTTGTGCAATCTCTAGTCTCCCTGTGCTGCCCATTGCGTAATCTGTTTAAGGGGTGGATGATGACACACACACACACACACACACACACACACACACACACACACACACACACACACACACACACACACACACACACACACACACACACACACACATATATATATATATATATATATATATATATATATATATATATATATATATATATATATATATATATATATATATATATATATATATATATATATATATATATATATAATTTTTAATGTGACTACAATTCTAGATTAATTTATTAAGTATCAGGTGCCTTCTTTATCTTTCCCCACTCAGACAAATCATGGAAAAAACCTGCTCCATCGTCATTATTTTTCTTCTCATTGTGTTTCCTAAGGGTACGTCCAAATCATGTATCTAATTTTATTTCTTTTTCATCAGATAATATTTTCTTATGTCCCCTCTGACAAGTTTGTTTAAAGAAGAATGCTAAATGTAGAAATGATTAATTTCTGTCAGTGGAGATTTCGGGAAAAAACTGTAGAGGAAGTATCCCCAATACCCTTTCTGTGATGATATAAAAGGTGTTATTGTTGGACTTGTAACGCCCCATATAAACCCTTTTCAAAGCATAACGTGATAATCATAAATGCATATGCTGTTATCTAGAAAATGGTAATGATAAGTCAATTACGTGTACAATGCCTTTTCCAAAGTCATTATTTGAATGTCGTTTTGCGTCTTTGAAACAAGTGAATTCTATCGTCCCTCTCAAGTGCACAATTACCAAAACGTCATCGAAAAACAAAGGATTGTTTAGAGCATTTTCAAATTTCTGTCATACTTTCTTTTAAAACCAACAGGTATATCAATAGAGACAAGATGGCTTGTTTTAGGGGACTCAACAAAGTTAGATTGTGTGAACTCAAATATCGTTGAGAACATTCCAGTTTGGAAGTTTAACGGTGAAGTTATCTTTGCCGACAAAATACCTCTAGGCACTTCGAGATTCAATAACGTCCGCGGTTTTAATCAAAACACCAGCTACTCTTACTTGTATATTGAACATTTCAAAAAAGAAAATGCTGGAAAATATGAATGTCATTTCGCCACAAACAAGACTGATTTTCTTCTTAACATAACCGGTAAGCTCACTAGTTACAACGATTCTTCCTAAACTCTCATATTTGTGTAATGGATTTGTAATTGTGATTGAGTCATATGGCGTCGTATAGAACAGCGGTCACAACCTGGGCTGTAGAGAAGTTAGCAATAAAATTAAACTGAATTCGAGCTTTCTGGCTCATGTTTGTTGGTATTGTTTAACATTTGAAAAACTTAAGATTTCAACATACATATCGAGGTTACTATCATATGAACTATATCAGAATATTGTTTATTTAATTCGTCTTGCAATTCTTGGGGAACATTGATCAATACATCACAATGTGAAAGAGCCCGTAAAGTTAATTACACATGGATGAGTCGTTATTACACCTTCATCCGTGGTTCAAAACTACATTGATGTTGTTGTGAAACTTATAGGGTTAATGAATTAATCTTAGCGTAACTTGTAGTCACTCATGTGTTCATTTTATGTATATACACTGTATGCTGTTGTGGCACAAACTTGAAACTAATACTTAATCCCGTGATTTATTATGTTTGTTCGATGGCTTTGTTGACAGATGTTCCACAATTGGTCATTCAAACAAAGGGAGAGACTATTGGTGATACTTTCAGGATACATAAAGGAGAAAATGTCACAATGAGTTGCACGGCGTTGAATTCATCATTAGATATCACTGTATCTTGGGCGACTGAAACCATTCTAGAAAATACCACAATGAGAAAAGTTTATCCTCATCAAGATGTGCCACGAACTTATTTATCCTTTACTGCAATCGAGAACGATACAATCATTTGCGATTTGCAGAGCAAATATACCACTTACAAAACGGAGAAAAGGATAGATATTATTATCGTACATGAACACACTGATTACGAGTCGGATGTAAACACAGCAGGTGAAGTATTGCATCCCTCTTGTAGTATGATTAATTTTATCAGTAACTCCAAAATGATTGACTGAAATACAGCTGAATTTCAGCCATAGAAATATTATAATAGATGTGAGAAATTATTGGATACTTGAAAGAGCAAAACAAAACCTACAATTTGTTAGTCAAGTCAATTTCATACAAATGAATATAGCATATTCTTCTGTAACTTGATTCTTCAGAATTAAATACAGTCTTGATTCCTTGTGGATGTGCAGCAGTTGCATTAACAGCTATAGCAGGGATTGTTGTCTGTGTGACGAAGCATCGGAAGCAAATTGCGACAGGTGATGCATCACATTTGTATTCGGTCAAGGGAAAATTATAAATGCCAATATTGTATCCAATTGAATATTAAATGTTCATTTCCTGTGCTTATCTCCACCTTCTACCATGTATTACAAACAGCGAGAAAATGTACGATAAACAACTAGAAAATGTTCTTTGTTTGTTCTTTAGAGAGAAACAAGCTTCCGACTAGGGATAGGTAAGCAGTTCAAAATTATCTGGAAATAAGAAAAGAATAAATATGAGACAGACTTATATTTATTGCGCTATTGGCTGAATGCAATATGTGTGTAGATCTTAATGTAAGCTGTGTATCCTTATGAAAATTTCTAATTTAAAAACACCAATTTGATGCATGTGTTAATGAAATAATGAATATGAGAACTTTTGTTTCGATGTGTGTCCGTCATGTGTTTCAGTTTCAGCAATTTCCATGAACTATGGGATCGTGACGAAAGCTGTGACGCCTTTCAGTCAGGTTTGTATAATAATACATACATATGAACAAGAAATACGAAGAGGGTGTCTCAAAGTATAGAGTATTAATATCCCCCGTTGTCTTTACATTTATTTAAGTGATTACTTGATTTACGCATTTGTGCATTTGTTGCATAAGCTTTCATTACAATGTGTTTGTGAATTCTTGCTCTCCCTTAATACATAGGGACTTACGTCAACTGTGTCTCGTTTGCAGCAGTAAGGAAATATTTATCAGGACTATGGTTGTTTCAATTTTGTTTCGATGAATATTTTCTACTTTCTTTCTCTTGGAAACAGATGCACCTAAGTCTGAGAGACACAACGGCCCTACATTAGCCAGGGAAGATGTAAAACTGCTTTCACTGGTAGCATCTGGAAACATCTTTGCATATTGGAAAGCCTCAACTAAGAAACTACCATCGAATGATTATATTCTCGTTAAATCCGTTTCAGGTGACTTACACTTGGGCAACTTCCCTTGTTCCTGTGAGGTTAATCATTAACTTCCATTAGACATATAAGAAATGGCAGTAACATTGTTGATGAGCTTCGCTATTAGGGAACAGGTTTGTGAAAGTACATTTATTGCCCCTCGATCACTTGAAAGGTGTATTATACAATTACTACAAACTTATCATCTAAGTTTCAATATTGTAACAGAATTAAGTATGCTAGACACTACACTGCAAGTACCGTAGTGTATTAAATTAATTAATTTATTGCCAATACTGTAGTAGAGTATACAGTTGGTAAGTAATTAGAGCTTACAGTTAGTTATTAAGATATAAAAGCCTTGACTTGTGCATACTCAAATTGATTACATTCATTTACTAGCATGTACTTTTATGTCGAATTATGGGTTTGCGTGTCATATTCCTACAAGTGAATGTTACTGTTTTGTGTTTCATAAATCACGTTCACGAATCTGTTGGCAGGGGCCTTTACATTTATTACTTGAATATCAAATGTAGATGAAGACATATTTTGCAATGGTATCTAGCTAGTGCTTACAAAAGTGATGATTTATACTTGCTCATTTTCACTTTCCAGAGAGAGCTCAGATGAAAGACCTTTACAACTTCACAACCATAACAGCGTCTCTCAGCACACTTGACAGCCATCCAAATCTAGTCCGTTTTTTGGGATGTGCAATAGAGAAATGTAGGTGTAAATTTTAGTACACTGGATCGTATACATAGTGGTGCTTTTTATATTACATATTGATATATAAATGGGGATGTTTTATTCGTTTTCATGTAAGACTCGAGATCTGTATGATAATTTAAAGATGCAATACTTTTCTACAAAACTCGGACAATGTTCTCGCTCAAAATTAAACGTTGATTCACTTCAATCTTAAATGTGATTGGCATTACCAAATAACTCTTACACGTATTGAAGAAACCGTTGCATGTCACTTTATCTATTTGAAAGGGGATAATTCAAATTGACTTTTTCAGCCCCATATTGCTTGTATCAAGAGTTCTTGGAAAACGGCAGCCTCCAGAACATTTTGTTACAAAATGCTCATGCCTACCAGAGTGAACACAACGATGATGGTGACGAAAAGATTTACGTATCCCATTTAACAGATTTTGCAAAGGACATTGCGAATGGACTGGAATTCTTGCATGCAAACAAAGTTAGTGAAACTGTTTTACAATATGATATCACCCTTTCCGCAATATTGACTACAACAATATAACCGTTAAAACAATATCTCGTCCGCTGCAGTTTTGCCACCCCGCCCTTATGACAAGGAAAATTCTCCTCGATGAAAACAATAGCTGTAAATTGTACGACGTTTGGACGACTGATATATCGTCAGACAGACTTCTTCAATTGCGAAAAGATGTAAGTATAACGAATTATATATAGTAAGCTTATGGAATAATCGTATCTTTTAATGGAGAGAGGTAATATCGACTAATGTCTCAATAAATTGTGCGTTAATGTACTTTGTTGTTTTATCTTGATTACAGGAGGAGTCACCAACAGCCTGGCTTCCCCCTGAATCGGTTTCACCAGTAGTTATGACACGAAGTCCGACATCTGGTCGTTTGGTGTTCTCATGTGGGAAATATTCTCATTTGGTAAGATCATCGTTCCATTTACTTATGTCTGCCCTCTGAGAGTTAAACAGAGGATGCCAACTATTTCACGAGTGTGATAGAATACACCACGCCATAAAACCACGGCAGCGTGTTAATTTGCATCTGTATCTAGACACTACATTTACTTTCGTTTTAGCATAATAAGTTCACGTGTAATATATTTATACTACCCTTATATAAAACCTGTGATAGAGTGCTCGAGAATTTCATGAACATGAATTGGACATTTATTTTGACATATTCATATATGCATTTTTTTCATATGTGTATATTTCAGAGATGTAACGACTCTTGTCATTAACTGAGTCATTGACTCTGACTCCAGTCGACTCGAGTCGCTCTTTTTAATGAAACGACTTGGACTCGAGTCATAACATCAATGACTTGACTTGGACTCGAGTCAGCGGCTTGACTCGATTTTTTTTTGAGTCAAAATTTCAGCTCGCTGATTTCTTTTGCACTATCCGTTACTTGCAACTTCATCCATCAAAACTCGTAAGTTCAAATATTGTCCTCATACTTTAATTAAATCTGAAAAAGATGAAAATAAAGGTAGTTGCACTTTCACATTTATCAGTACCCCCAGAACAATCTCTAAGGATCATTAGGTTCAGTATTTAGGTTTTGGATTGCTAACTTGCGGCTGTGATGCACAGCTTTCTAATTTCCTATTCATGGTAGTAGATGTGTTTCACTCACAGCATATGTCAGATATGGACTTAAAATAGTAGTTTGCCAAGCATGATGGGAATGTACTATGAAATGTTTGAGTTACTACCATTGAACACTGTTCAAAAAAGGTAACCACAATTTCATTAAGCCTGAGTTCTTTCATTATTACCTTTTTTTTTTGTGGAGCTCTCTAAATTTAACTAATTATTGTGACTATATTCTACTGTATGATCATTCTTTCCATAGAAGTGATAGAGAGAACTACTCACAGAAGTGAATGAACAGAAATGTGGCGCTTCTTTTATTTTATACCTTCATTGCACACAATCATCGGACAGTCAATGCCGAAAGTGTAAATGTAAATGGAGTCACATGATGAACAAATATTGAATGTTTTGAGCTTACTATGAAACGACACACTTAAAGGGCAAGAGCATTCAGCCAAAACATTTTTATAACAATAGCTAATTTCACCTTTTTCGGTCTTCCAAAAAGTTCATTATATTTCAGGATGGAATACTGCATCCAAGAAAAAGTAAGAAGTTTCTTATAATTTTCACAATGTAATGTCCAAGTCACTCAAAAGTGGTTCAGGAAATACGGTTGACTACAGTAACTACACTGATTCAAATCCGAATGACTGCATTTTCCATTTAAGATAACTCGAACATCAGTGTCTCCTTTCATGTTTTTCACATGACAGATGTAAGTCATATGTTTATACATTTACTATTACTTGTCACTTTTGCAGTTGTCAACAGTACTTGTAAAAGGAAATACAGTCACATGAAATTGAGAACATGCATTTTTCAGCTATTAACAACAATTAAGGCACCCGATTGACACTGATTTTTTTTTGGGGGGGGTGGAGGGCGAAAAATAAAATGGGTGTACAGCCAGTTCCTGAAAAAAACTTAGTCTCTTTTAAAACAAAAATCACATCTTAACAACTATTTACAGTACTTAACCCCTCTCATGACCAATCCGGTTTTTACTGTCCGAATGGGTTGAATATGGCACAGACATTACCTTTAAGATATCTACGCATGCTTGTACTGGCAAAATTTTTAATTTTTCTGGACCATCTGAGCCTAGTTAAGCTTAAATGTGAAATCTCGCTGTTTTATACACCTGCTTTAATGTTTGTCTATGGGTCACTAACTTCATTTTTTTTACTTGAAAGTGACTTGATTAATGATTACTGTTGACTCGAAATGACTCGTCGAATAATTTTTGACTTGGCTCGAATTGACTCGGATGGAGCAGTGACTCGACTTGGCTTGAAAAGTAGTGCTGATTCGACCTGACTTGACTCGATCTGTAATGTGGATGACTAGACTCGACTTGTGACTCGACCAAAAGTTGACTCGTTGCAACTCTGTTATTTTTCATTTTTCATAGCTTGACTGATGACACCACACATGTAGAAAAAAAATGTCTTTCACCTGT
Organism: Stichopus chloronotus; assembly: GCA_021234535.1. Lineage (NCBI taxonomy): Eukaryota > Metazoa > Echinodermata > Holothuroidea > Aspidochirotida > Stichopodidae > Stichopus > Stichopus chloronotus. The sequence continues at coordinate 15,781,222 of CM037850.1, read as the reverse complement.
GGTGACATTACATTAAATAAGTTTCAATGCCAACTGAGTGTAAATATTCTCCTAGCCGATCCGATCTATACCAGACAGAAATGATGACTAAAAATAACATTTTTTTACGTTTCTTACCCCCCACTACTCATAAGCGTATAAGATGAAATCGTTACATGTTAATGCGATAGTATAAATGAATTTAAGAAATTTGTCTTTTTTAGGAGTAGCTCCATATCAAAATGAAAGTGAACAGGAAGTAGAGAACCACATTGGACATCTTGATGTTCTACCGCGACCATACTCATGCCCTGAAGACATGTTAGTTACATCAGTTTTTTTTTTAATGAAAGTGATCAATAACTCGTCCTCAATCTTATAAGTTTAGAACGTGATCAGTTTGGTTGTTCAGTTGGTAATACGTTTAGAATACATTTGAACATATACAGAATATGACTCATGCGATGGTCTTCATCAATGTCACGATGGTCGTGTTACCTAAACACCTTCCATCACACACCACATCGCCATCAATGTCTCTAGTGGTAGCATTCATTATAAGTATGATACGTAAATATCCTGTCTATCTCAAAATCATTCTGAGATGTCTCTTGTCCAACGTAACTTTTCAACCTCAAGTGTTCAGCTCATTCTAAAGATATTCTAGCCAATTTGTTCTCGTTATTACAACAAGTAAACGGATAATACATATCCTACAGGCTTGTATTTAGGACAAAATACGCTTCTTTAAAACATGTCAATAAAATTTATGTAACAATTTGTAAATGTTGAAAAGTGCATTCAGTGTGTAAACCAAAGCGGATGAAGTTTGACTAAGGAATTTAATGTACCAGAAGGAGCTTTTCTTATGATTCTTTTACGTTGAAGATACGACATTATGACATCAGTTTGGAGAGAGAATCCTGCAGAGAGACCGTCAATTTCCGTACTGAAAACGAAATTAGATGACATTAAAATAGACCAATACTTGGTAAGACAAGAAATATGTAATATTAATACAAGAATGAAAAATGAATGCGCTGTGTTAGACAATGTGCAAGTATGCTATGGAATGTAACTTTGTTACGCAAGACATATTCATTGTTGGTCTGTAAGTTCCTAAGGCAATCCAAGTGATAGTGGTATACGTTTAACTTAAACATATACTTTACAAAGCCTACAAAGCCTATACTGTTACGGATGAGCCATATCAAGTGTGAAAAATAACAGTAGTTTCCATTATCTGTAACGTTGTATATTATTTTCTACAATTGCGAACCTCGAAGAGGTGATGAGGGGGGGGGGAGGGGACTCAATCGATAGAAAAACGTTTTATAAAGTTTAAACAAATAATCTCAGAATGGCAACTGGTAATGAAAAGGTACTCTCTTGGAACCTGTCACCATTTTATTTTTGTACAGAGACAATTCACGGGAGAAACAACGTCCTCGATAGTGGGTGCAGTTGTAGTCCCTTTGAAAGATTCTTGTTTCTTCTCACTAGGACCTTTCCTACAGTGGCTATGAATGTATGATGTTACAGACGCCAATGAGATATGTTGATATTTTCAATCATTTAGTGTATAAGACTAAAATAATGTCATTTTTTTTTTTGTGCAGGATGTGGCTCAGAAAACTATCGCCTCCAACAATTACTTCACAATGACGTCGTTCAGTGAAAACTGTTTTAGTGAAAATTGCGAAGAAGATTCTGCCACAGAGTCAAATTTGGCTTAATATTTCTTGCTTCTTCTACAAATAAAAGTTTTAGATATATTAATGGTGATTAATATTGCCTGACCATACTTTTACATCATTTACCATTGACTGAAATGATTTTAAGAATCCAGTCAGTGCTAAAAAGCATTTCTCATGTTTTATTGGTATATTAATACGTCTGAAATATATTTTTAAGGAGGTAGAATCTTGTAGGTGCTACAGACGTCTACGTCAACCTTCTATTTGGAATTGCAAAGAGTCACCAGATTTGAAACATTCGATACTAAACGATGCACTGCTTTATTTAAGGCTAAACAGCTAGTTCAAAAAAAAATGATCCCTGAAGAAAGCATCACGGGAATGAAAAAGACATTGCTAACCGATCAATAACATGACAATGGTCTTTACAATTTTATACTGGAACCTGTAAAGAGTGGCGGAGTTGCCTTTCCCGACAGAACAAAAAGCTGTGAAAAGCCACACTCACAAAACGTAAAGGTAAAATAAGAACTCCATAACTTTTAGGTAAAATTTTACACACAGTTAATGTAAGTCTTACATTATGTGTATAACAATTACTAAAATGTAGTAAAATTTACCAAAATTTACCAAAATTATTTTGGTAAATTTTACTACATTTTAGTAAAGTTGTTATGTACATAATGTAAGACTCATATTAACTGTGTGTAAAATTTTGCCTTAAAGTTATGGAGTTCTTATTTTACCGTTAGGTGTTGTGAGTGCATCCTCCTTAAGACAAGAGAGGAGCACTAAACTGTATTAAGGCCTGTCCACACAGGATGCTTTGGGTTCCGATCCGGATACGATACGTCACGTCACTTTTATCACTTTGCACGTAAATCAATGGAGCCGTCTACACAGGATGCGTTGCGTTGCACGATCGATGCGGAAGAAGTTGACACATCCTTCCGGATGCGTCAACTTTTGGCAAAGTCCATGTGCGTTCAGTAACATATTTGACGTACGGAAACATACGTCACTTTGATTTCTTTCATGTTTTTCTTTCATGAAATGCCATTTCCCGTGATCTGATATGTATTGAAATCTCTTTTGGTACGCTCGGCGCCAACCTATGGTGGCGCTCTGATAGTAAACGTCAGTTAGCAGATAGTAAACGGCAGTCCCCACAATAATCTCCAGCCCCCTGTAAAAAAAAAAAAAAATGTAACTACGCTATTATACGTAATGCAGATGGCTCCTGTATAATTTACCGGCACTTCACGAGGGTCAAACGCGCCACTCTACATATGCCTACTGAATATCCTCTTGCCATTAAAATTATGTCCAGTAATTTTCTTTTTTATTGAGGTTTACTAAGGAAGCCTGTAATGTTGTATTCAAATACAAGTTTCATTTCGGGAGACTGGGGAGGGTAGTTCTCACCACCGGGCATGTGTTGAACATGAATTTTGTAGGATACGGAACACGCATCATCGCTCGACAGTGGGCTGCATGTAGTAGTTTTTTTCGAATTTCGCCGGTAATGTGCTCAATTGGCAACATTGCACTCAACACATACACTCAGTAGAACGAGATGACAGCATGGTGGGAACTTCAACAAAGAACCTGAACTGGACGTATCGTAACAGAAGTTCAGAAACACCCCGCCCTGTATGATCCGGCAAGCAGGGGATACCACGATTCCAACCTCAACGCTGTTAAGGGGGTGGGTCTAAGCAGAGGGAGTGTCCCCCTACCCTCTTAAAAAATTTTGCTTTTGGAAGAGGGCTGAGATGCAAAACGAGGCTTTATTTTGACACATTTTGAAGCATTTTCTTCTTTTTAGCCTCCACTTACTTCATGTATGACGACCAACAGAGGAAGAGCGCGCCTTCTGTGCCCCGCCTGGATCCGCCACTGTTAGCATTATAATTAAAGGATGACCCATGTATCCGTACCTGAGGCATACAGGCAATCTCTGTCTTGGACTAATGGACTCCCTCCAGTTGGTTCCAGTTGCTTCGAGATAGCAGGTCCAATCATTCCCATCAGAACAGTCGCCGGCTCAACATGAAGTAATCCTTGAATCTATCACCATCGAGGGACAATTCTCTCACCTAGCTGTGATATCCTCCCAGATCCTTTTTTCTTTTTTTGTTGTTGTTGATGTCGTTCATCCGTGTTCCCTTCCTCTTACGTCTGTGGAGAATGAGAGCCGCAATAGCGAGGTCGTCGTCACTGCTAGAGTCGCTCATGGTAGTCATATTGAATATCGTGAGAGACGGTGACTGTAGCCGGTGCGCTGTGAATTTTCCCACGATTTAACTACACTTTTTTTGTCAATTAGCATGCATTGTCATTGGAAACTACACACTGCATCTCAAAGTAACGCATCGAAATTAACGTAGAGTGAACGCATCCTGTACAGACAGGCATGCGTCTGGACGTATCCGGAAGGATGCGGGAAAAAAAATCGTGTCGTATCCGGATCGGAACGCAACGCATCCTGTTTGGACAGGCCTTTGGAAGCTTCCACACGGCAGCGTGTTAGCCGTATTCATGTTCCTATAGTGTACCATGCAGTGTAACTTTTTCTTCGGTGGTTATTTGGTAAAAAGTCTAGTTGTAAAACGTGTTGTTCTCTTCAAACTTTTTTTCTCTTCAAACATTGTCTTAATTACACCAAAACAAGTCAAATGATGGATGCAAGATGTACGCAATGAATAACAGCAACGTTACAATTATGCATTATGGTTAAATAGATGTTCAATCGTTGGGGCAATTTTTTTCCTACAATATTACATGGTGTGGTACTCCGCATATTATGTTAACTTAAGCAGGTTAGTTTCCCGTCATTCTGACATGAACTTGTTAGTAAGACATATTCAACTGTGAAGAAATTTTTGTCCGAGAGTATTCTTATACTCCTCTATCACTTTCATTTTCATTAATTCAAAGACAACTAATCACTAACTGGCAAACTTTAGAGAAGATTAATCAAGCTATCAGATTAATCTAGCCATTGAAAAGCTGTTTTCACTTTTATCAAACACATAGAACTGTATATATGGTTTCTGTGTATATGTTTTCTTCAAAATTTAAAGTATAATTTTGTTACCTACTTAAGACTTTTCATTTTCAAATTACTGCAATTTATATATTTACTGGAAAAATAGAGAATTGAGTGGTTGATTATGTATGTGATTCACCGGGCTAGCAAAAGTTCAAAATAAGTTAATTAATCAGTGAAAACAAATACCTTCATGGTAAAATGAAGAAGTAGTCTAGTTAGTATACAAACATTTATGCAATTTTGATTAGTACACCCCGAGGAACTACTTTAGAAAGAATGTTAGCTGGCTATTCCGAATTGACACACTCCCAACTTGAATGTAAACATTCGCATGCCGGTCTCTACAGTTCAAATTGTAGAAATATTTATTTTCTGATCTCAAGTAACTGAAATCAGAATTAACTTTGCGACAACGATGTAAAAATGTAACTGCCATATGAAAGATGGATGTTACGATTTCTTGACAGTCTTGCCGACCATTTGATTTTTGTGATTTTCCAATTTTGCTGTGAAACAGTTGAGAATTATCATGACCAAATAAAAAAAAATGCACTGACGTTTTAGCAGCAATTCAAGAAAGAAGTCCCTTTGTATATTTTCTCATAACAAGTCAACAAATGCAAACTTGCGAATCGGTTGCATTGTCAATATTGCCTACTGTCATTAAAACTTAATCTTCTTGCGCGTGATGATATTGTACAATAGATCGAACGCAATGTAATACAAGATATACACATACAAATACAATCACACTAATATTGTGCTTACAATAATGTGCAGTACAGGACTCAACAAAAAGTAAATATTAAACCACAATTGTCAGCAAACGAAAGTGTTTTGCTTTTGTTGAACTCTTCTTTCAAAATGTAAAGTTTGATAATTTTGAGATTACTTAGAATGGTTTATTAAAGGGAAATAGGGCTTTTTGAATACACCAACATGACATACAAAAGAAAATAGCTGTAATCATTGTTAAACCATTCAGTGCCATCAATAAACATCTACCAAAGCTTCATCTCCTTAAATCATTATGCATGTGATGAGTAACGGAAGATGCATCATTTGAATTTTGAAAAGTTTGGGTGAACAAATTAGTGTTGAGTGAGAAATAACTGAATTTTTTATCTGTGAGGAGCTTATTTCTTGAATAGAAGGTCACTGTCCTTCCTTGTCTTGAATAAGCTATCATTCTACGTCCACAAACATTGGTTTAAAAAATATGGATGTTTTCTCTAAAACAAACGCCCTATTTCCCTTTAAAGCAAAAGACAAAAAAGTTAATAACATTTAAATGGTGTAATAAATAGAGGTCCTTTTCCCAGTTTTTAGTGTAAATAAAAACATGATTAAATTTCAGAATAACAAATCCTGACCAATTCCTTCATCTCATATTTACGTGTTAAGTTTTTATTTAAAAGAAAAATTAAAAACATACTTGCAAACATTCAAAAGAAAGTCATGCTAAAGCAGCAATTACTTGAAATGCTCTTTGATTTCAAATGTAGCATCGAGATATGAAATAAATGTTAAAGAATCAAAAATGCACACAAAATAACTCACAAAAATGACAAATCATCAATTTTCTTTGTAAACAACAAATATCAAAGCTCTTCATTATGGTAAAGTACGTAACCTTGTGTTAACCTACTTATCCATGTTGTAAATGAAACAAGAAAGTGAATGGATTGGCTATTTCCCATCTAGACCCCTGCGGACAGTTTGCTGAGAAGCTGTAATGATGTGAACATCTATTACTATTTAAAAACATTTAAAGCTATACATACTGAAACATCAATAGCAATGCATATAAATGGTGTCGAAACTATTTTTTAGATTAAGTGTAGTTATCTGTTACATTGCAACAACAAACCCTATTGAAAACAGAATTATATTACAAAAATTGTGTCACATTGATATTCATACGACAAAGTCAACAAGAGGGCAATCCACGAAGTTACGTATCTCATCACCAACATGCATTGATTTCAATACAGGGCATGTACATGGGGATTTGTAATAGTTTACTGCAACCATATGTCACAGAGACCTAGTTCTGGGCACTGATTCTAAATTCGAGTCAAATGTTCTTCAAACATAAAATGGTGGTAAGCAGAGGCACCGAACATAAAATGGCTATATTGGTATCAACTCTAAAGTAGCAAGCGTAAGCCTATAGCCTGGTGCCACTACGTAGGCTCAAGTAATGATAACAGCAACGGCTCAAAAGTATCTATGCATACTAGGCTACATAGCACAATTTCTAATTTTTGGTTATTTCACGTAGGTAAGGCTTTATGGTTAGTTTCGGGGGCAGGATACAAGAGCATCCCTCTGTGGGTTATTTGCACATCGGTTTTCTATTTGCCTGTGCAGGACCTAATTCTGCTAAAATTATTGTTCTGCTTAAAAATAACGTTCTCATAATTGGCGGGAATGCAGAAGCAGTGCAAAGATATTTATAGATTTAAAATATTCTTGATTAACGACCGACTTTTAGTTTCACTGATTTGTGTTTACCATCGTTAATGATCAATTACTAGGATGATAGTGTCGTTTCTGTTATTTTGTATTTCATTAAAATAAATATCCCGTATAGATTAGTGATTCGTTTTATTACACGTTAAACGATAATTGTTTTTTGATACACTGTAATTATAAAATAATAATGACTGTACAAGATTCGAATCTATTAAGCACAATACTTTGCAATACTTGCAAGGAATTGCATATAACGCTTAACAGATTAAGTTGTCAAATATCCATCGCCTTATGACTTTTAAGCCCAAGTAAGTTCCTAACCATATTCAAAGGGACTGGAAAAAAAAGAAGATTAGTTAGCTTGAAAGTCATAAAATTTCTTTTGTCATTTTTTACTCATGACGTCATATCTGCAGCACAATATGAACACAACAATATTATGAAACATTGATTATGATCACATTGATGAATGTTATAATTTGCACAGATTGTTTCGCTAAACACCACGATTATAATATTCTAATTATTAATCTCGGTTCGCTGAAAACATTCAGTCTGCAAGAACCACACTGAAACTAAAAGACTAAAGTAGTTACTCTTGATGTCATAACTTTAAGCAACCGTTACAGAATTCGAATTCTTTTGAGGACGACTGTCAACTTTGGGTTTATTGTACCAGGGTTGGACGACATTGCAGCAACAAAGAACCTGTCAGAAAATAGTGGCGCAGCTATCGGTTTCAGTCAGAAAGAGCGAAAATGGCTTTTGGGGGCTGTAAAAAGATGACTGTACAATCGAAATTCCCAAGGCTCTCCATGATATTGGGGGGGGGGGGAACCGACAGGACTATTCGGGTTCCTATACAAAATGGAGTGCGATTTTAGATGCCAGTTTGCCTCCAAATGAAAGAACGTTGTATTTGCATGCACGTAGGTTAATGACACGGTGATACATGATCTGAACTTATCAAAAGGAAAAAAAACATAAAAGGGCCATTTCATTGCTTATCATGTTTCGTTGAGGATCACTAAGGTCGTAGAGTTTGTGGCAAAATGGCGTCAAATAGCCAGTTGTCGCAACCCTCTCTATGTGGGTACCCATAGGACTATCTAGGAGGAGCGACATCATCGTTTTGCGAAGAGCGTCCAAGAAAGCCTTTTTTGAAACTCCCCAAATGGCCGGGAGCGGTACTTTCTATGTGTTACAAGCTGCATATGCATAGTCTTGCAGCAAACTCTTGAAATATCTCATGCTTGCAATTTCTCCAATTAATGAAAGCAAAAATGCTTATACATATCAGATAGGTTAAATTGATGCAAGAATCATAAATTATGCATTCCTTCCATATACTTTCATACAATTTGTGTAAGAAATTGTGTATGACATAACAAAAGATCGCTTTTTGTACAGAACTCTTATAAAGATGGAAAAATTAATCTCATTTCCACTGAAATTTCCGCTGACAAAGTCCCATCAATTTTTTTTTATTTTCTTTTTCAAAATTTCATGATAAATACTGTAAATGATTGAACTCGAAGGCAGACAATTAGCAACGATGTCATGATTCTGGATGTACAGTGCGCTAAAGTACTCAAACATTGCATTTCTCTGAACTTCTTTTTAGGTTTTTTGTCTCCTTTTTTATCTTTGTCTATCTTTTTCCTTACATTTTCTTTTTGTAAAAAGCTGAAAAGACCACCGTTAATCCATTTGAGTCCCTCCTGACCATAAAGTAGCCCCCGCATTGTTCGAAAACATGTATATACCTAGTAATTTATGACTCCATCAAATGCCATTAATTGATGAAAGTATGTATTTCTAAACTAATTGCTTGTAACGTGAGCAATGAAGACCACTTCAGACATGTTTTTATAACCAGTATACCATGAAAGAAAACAGGGATTGCCTTCTGATTAATAACCCACCAACGAATCTCTCACAATAATTTAACTGCATACACAAAACGTATTCGTATGTTAATCGCTACATGTATGTTGTATATATTCACTACGTACATGCAGTGTAACGGACAAAATTCAGATGTTACATGATTCCAATTCACATCTAAATAATATTTGTTTAACATTTCAAGACAGTTTCCCCGAAGGACTACGTTTGGGTATATATGGTAAAAATAGTGGAATTGATTACACCCTTCTTATGACTTAACACACTTATTTCGTGTTCTTACGCACTAATCTATCTTGATTCCGAAGATATATGAACAGTACTTTTAATTTGTGAGACTGTAGAACCGTCTTTGGTATCAAGTTGTTTTGCGTAAAAATTTAAGTGGATGAAAATGCTGTTTGAAATATGAAAATAGAAAATATTACCAAAAAGTAAAAGTGGTGCTCTATGCAGTGCTCAAACCTCATGAATTGCAACACTTATCACACCGAGCAAAATCTAATAAGAACAGAAAAAAACTGAAGGTTCAGATGTGTCTAGTTCTAAATTATGCTGTCCTGCCTTCATTTGACAATGAGTACCCTTACTATTTTCTCTTACTTGAGAAGGTGTTTTCCTCTGTTCTTTTTATTTCGTCATTCCCGTTAAGTTGGGAATGCTGATTTTCATTAAAATAAAGTTTAACCGAACACTTCAGTTCAATACCATACTCAGTTCTAAGTGCCAAAATTAAACAAGACTTTAATTACAGGTAACGACCCACTAGATTAGGTATTGCATATCGTTGACATTAGTATCAAACTGTCAGACAGGAAAAAAACAATAATGCTTATATAGTTACAATCTATCGCAGTTTTATTAAGCAACATTGATCAATATTATTCTGCCGCTGACGCTGTGAAGCTGCTGCATCAACCAGCTCTTATCTTTTTTTTTTTATGGTTCTAACTTTGCTTTTCAACTGGAATTTTCATCTATGTGTTAATTTTTCCCTTTGGACAGCACATTTCACAAAAGTATGCATGTACCCAGTGATGGGATTCTTCATTTTGCTGTTTGTTTTCTCTCGGTTCTGGCTTTTCTCAAGCCTATACCTGACCTACCATACATCACAATGTAGCAGTACTATTCCACACTGCAAACCGCTACAATGTGTCACATTTTGGTTCTGAATGTTGTACTTAGTAGACGCTGTTGGTAATCTTGGGATTACTTTCTGGAATGACAATACCCTTCTTATCAATAGATAGTTTTCACCAATGACCATGATTAACTGCTCTTCTCTGGAGCTGCATGCACTGAGGAGCCGTTAAAATAAGCTCTTTTTAGACTCTTAAGATTAAATCGAATGTATTGCTGCCAAGAAATAGGGGCAGAAGAGATGGAGCTCAAATTCAAAGCTTTCTATCCTATTTAAATAGCAAGGCTCATGAAGGTGCAATTGTCGGAGGTGCCGTTTGACTGTGAAAAACGTTGGTCGCAAACTTTTGCCCTCTGGAATGCTAGATCAATCAATTCCACATATGTATGATCTCAGAATTTATCATTCGAATGATGTAGATATCACGGCTATCACTGAGATTTGGCTATGCTATCTATTGATGAGAGAGACAATATTGCCGATCTAACAGCTACACTTCCTAATTTTAGACGACATCAAGTTCCTTGTGTCGATAGAACTGAGTATAGTTAACAGTTATTGCATCTTGCCACTGTGTCTTAGCTTTGACTTAGCTACATGGACACAAAAAATGCATGCTTTGTTTTAAGTCTTTCAAAGATCATTTTTATTTCACTCTTGCAGAAAGAATTTGGGGATTGGGGTACGCCTAAATGAAAGCAGTAAATATCAGTTAAGTGGTAACGTTTCCTTCCTCATATTGTGTGTTATTTGCTGACAACTTCATTTTTCACTTATTCAATAAAATTTTAAAGGGAAAATTTTAATTAAGTTTTACTTTACTTTCTTGTCTGTTTCAAATGTGAATATGAATAGTTACATGTAGGTACCTATTGATGTCTTACTCTACATTGCTTTTTTTAACCAAAGTGTCAATTTTCGTAAGTGTAACGTTTGTAAAACGTTTTTGTTTCCTTCGATAATAGTTTTGTTTTAGACATTTTGAACTGTATGTGATAATCAAGTTTCAGTAATCCTATATGAGATCGCAGAGACTACCAAAAGGTTTTACTGTAATTGACTACTATTTCGTTCATCATGATCATATCCTGTTGTAAGTTTAATCTGTATAACAAAGCACTGTAAAATTGTACGGACTAAACTGTTAGTCAATTTTCAAACTTGTCGATATGCATACATGCTGTTGTTGTTTTTATCTCATCGCCCTATAGGGCAAGATGAGGTATTGTAGTCACTTGGCTAGCGGAGCTATATATTGTACCGTGCACCCATGGGAGAATGGTTGCCATGGAAACGCTTGAAGTGGATAAGTAGCGACACCCCAGGGGTACCCCATGGTAGAGTGACCATGGGTACAGGAGAGTCCTGTTGGGTGGTATAAATGAAAACGTGTCCGTGTCAATGCGTGTGCGTGTGTGGGTTTGTAATGGGCGCCGATTGGGGACACACACGAGAAATTAGGCTTGCAACCGGTGATATGCTAAAAAAAAAAGGGGATATCCCCGTTTCTGGATATTTTAACATAAGGCAAATTGGGGTTTCAGATATGCGCCCTTAAGCTCAATCTGACATTTTACCCAATTACCTGTTATATGGATTTATTCCTGTGTATAGGGGTGAAGGTGTGTAAAAAAGTATACACACAACTCCGTTTTGGGCGTGAATCGGGGATACATACAAGTCTTAAATCAGTAAAGTGGGGACATTATGTGCAAAGTGGGGATATCCCCGTTTACGTGAGGAAAAGCCCATGTCCCCAACAGCCACCCTTAACGGGTAGACACACACGCATGTGCGTGCGTGCGCGTGTGTGGGTGTGTGTGTGCGTCCGGACCTGTCCAAACTGTGGTTTGGACAGGTCCCACCGGTATCGTACAATGAGTTATAACTAACAAATAAGATCAAGATTATCTCAAAACATGCGGGCAATTTCGAGAAAATGTCAAATTCGGAAAAAAAAAATCGGTGAAGAACTCTGAACATCCATATTCAGATTCAAATATGAATATTCAATACTATCGCCTTTTGAAGGTATGAGGAGGTGTGGCTGAACAGTTTCAAACGTGTCCTACGTGTGCTGTATGTATCATCAACTATCACTAAGCTCTTTCTTACTTAGCATTGCCCAATGCACGAACAGCATGGGAACCGTAAACATTCGGTTATGTATATTCACATAACGTCATCTCAGTCTTACCCTGTGGTTGGTCTTCGTATACATGAGGCTGTCTTGTCTTGTACATGAACGTTTATTTTTTGTACCCGACGAATATTAAGAGTTCTCATTCAACAGTAATTAACGCAATGATTACCGTTTCTTTTACCTTCAAACACCTCCCCAACGTCTCTATATTTCGATGAACAATCAGTTTAGACAGAAAAATCAACTACGGGTGAATTTTCTCAATCAAACCCTGATTTCCCCTTTAAGAACCAACTTTTCTTGTAGTTTCTTGTTTTCATTAAAATCTTGTTGTTCATATGAACAAGGTTAATCAACTTGGCACTCTCACTAATCGTGAGATAATAACTCTCAGGGGTTAATTCTGCCTGCGCCCTCGTGAATCTCTGGCATTAATTCCCGGTCGTATATTATCCTACGATAAAGCAGGGTCCAGCATTGGTTACCCTTTAACTTAAAACAGAGAGTTGGTCTCATAACATAATAAAACTCAGGATAACATTGATGAGAAGTTGGATGGAGTAAAAAAGAATCACGGGACTATTTAGTATATCACTACTTGTACTGCTAGTACTGTGAAATATTGTCAAAGTATCATTTATTATGACTGGTGCCCTTCAAGGTAAATATCCACTTTCGTCTTGACATTAAATTATGTTAATTAGTGATAGCCAAGTATGGCTTTTAAGAATGATCGCCACTCTGTAAAGTAAATATCCCCTTTTGTCTTGACGTTATATTTTGTTAATCAGTGATAGCCATGTATGGCTTTAAACAAAACACTGATTGCCTAACATGAAGTAGCCATTGTAATTTGTTTTGTAATAACAACTTTTCAACAAGTACGCTAGCATGAAGTTAACTGAAACTAAGCTGTCAAATAGCATAAATATACTGCGGAAATACTTTAAACTAACACAGCAGTTCGATGGGTCAAAGTTTCCACACGTCTAGTGTTTCCAGCACATAGTTTTGTATATTTGCTGGGTGCTGATTAATGCAATGTCAATTTAAGAAGGGATCAATAGTTTAAAGGGTAAGAAAGCATATTTTTTATCATTATTTTATTGTGTATTATCTTCTTTCATTTTTTTATTTGAACTGAAATTATCCGACAAAGTAACAAAGCTGTTTAAGATTTCCATCCTGCACCGGGGTAATAGGGTGTCTTGAGCATATTTAAAAATACGCCTTTTGCACTTGATACGACCACTAACGATCATGTTAATGTGCCCAAATTGTGACACAATCATATGTCCATCGATTGGAATCTCAGGAATATGGATGCTTGCACGCATAAGGTCATCGCATTGTTGTGTAAAAGAAACCATAAATGGTATCATCTCACAGATCGTAGTTAGGTTTTGTTCTAATGTTCGTGCATCACTTCTTACAACGCTTTTTAGGTGATTGAGATGAGTTTTCCTTAGAGACAGACAAATACGGCCTATTATTTATATCCATGACCATCTAACAGTGCTAGCGGGGGACATCTTTTTCAATCTGTTCTGTACGTATGTGGATACATGTGCAACTGATACGTCTCTTCCTTGTTTTTGTTGTTGTTGTTGTAATTGTAAATTCATCCATTATATGGAGCAGATTCTAATGAAGTAACAATACAACCTCACTCAATGATTTCATACCGTTTCATCTCTGTAAGATCATTATGAAAACGACCTGCTCCATTTCAAGTTTGCTGACACTTATGTTTCTCGCTAAAGGTAAGTATTGAGAAATATTATTTACAAACTATACCATCGAATACGTTATCCCTGTAAACCTGTATGTCATTATCATTAATATCTACGGATATCGAGCCTGGGCTAGTTGATGGGATGGTAATGATGTTGGTGACAGCTATATTATGATGATGATTTAGTGATACTATGCTAACAACACCTTTATCGGGCATAAAAAATACAATTGATAAAGCCAATGAAAATGAGAATACTACTTAAGCTGTTTACTGTTTGTTTTTGTGAGAGTTTTGTACCTTCTAGCATCAAAGTAATGTCAAAAGATTATATGACGTTCGAGTCAATTGTTTAATTTTCATATGTAATTGATCGTGTTATTGGAATTTCTTTGTCACGACAGTGTAATGCAAGACAGGGTCGAAATTTTTTGGGGTACACATATAACTTCAAGAATTTCACAAATCACTGAATAAAATACGAGTTTACTTGGAAGCAAAATATAAAGAGGTTACTGTGTATTGAATATACTGTGAATCGAATTATAATCACTAACGTATCTATATATAGTATACTTATTTATGGCATCAGTGAAAATGGTAAGAAACCCAGAGGAAATCATGATTACATACTGACATTATGCTATCAAGATACGATCAAGTTGTATTAAGTTTAATACAATTTGTTAGAGCTGAGGGTGAATGAAAGCGCCGCGTTGACAAAACTAAAATATGTTTCAAGTAACCTTTTTGAAGATTCACATCTTCCTCATTAGATTCCACAACTATTTCCACGAAACGTTTGTGTTATTACACATGCACTTTTAAAACTTTCATTGTTCCTTTTAATTTGCTCTCTTGTATGATTTCAAGCTGCATTTAGTGACTTTGATGTATTGCATGTGGGACTAAAAGAAATAACAGGGTGTAAGTGCGGTCAATATTTGCATGTCGACATTTTGCTCAATTTTAACTTTCCAACTTTATCATCAATGTTATACTAATTTTTCACTAGTAACAGTAGCACCAAAATAGAAATGTACATAATATTCCTTACATACTGCATTTCAAACGTTTTCGTCAAGTTTATGTAATACATAGGTGACTGAATTGTCATAGATGGCGAAGAATTAGCAATTGGTATTGGCAAACACAGATCTAGCCAGTCCCTATCTCATTAAATAAGAACAATAGAATTAGAACATTTCCTAAATACAGCGTAACTAACTGTTTTCAGGGTAACATTTGTGATTTACACCAAATATGTGTTTCATTGAGGGCCTTGGTTTTTGGATAATCTATATAATTTTTTAAAGCGTCATTTAAACCTTCAATATTCACAGCATCAACTGCCACCGATTACATTAGGATTACAGTTGGGGATACCACGACATTAAGCTGCTCCTGCAGCAATAGAGGTTTGAGATGGACTTTAAATGGAATGATAATCGACGAAAGCAGTATTGAATATTTGGACTCCTTTGATATAATTTCCAACACAAGTCACTTAATCATTCATATTAAGAGAGTCGAATTAGAACACTCAGGGACATACGAATGCTCTTCCGATACACATATATGCCGTACAATCTTCATAACTGTAACTGGTAAGTAATTTATAAGCCATTGTATAGAGTATTGAATTGATTTTTATACAGTGTCGAAGACTTTTACATGCTGCCAATTAGGAGCTCATGGTAGAGTAGGATCTGTGTCACTAATTTTTTGAAAACATTCGTTTTCTACGCGTCATCGAAGATATTCTTATCATACTATTTCTCATTATGCAGCCTGCAAAGGTTCATCATCAAGTATTACGGTACCATCAGAATGGCCATGGTAGTTTACCATGTGTAGCATTTATGAAGCAACATGTTACTTCAAAACACTTTTCTCACTTCCATATGGAGATATTTCGTAAGGGTAAAATCGTTTATTTCATTCTGTTTTTTTAACAAGAAAAGTAATCAATTGGTAAATTTTAATAAAATATTGTCAACTGCAGAATCGATAGGCATTGGTGAATCTAGAAGTTTGACCTGTGCCAGTGGAAATGCAAACTATTTGCCATCATGGAAGTTTAACAATACATTCATATATGCTGATGGAATCTCCCCAAATAGTATTGGTTTAACTAATGTACGAGGCAGTTTTTCAAATACACGGTCCTACTTGGATGTAAACCAGTTTCGAGAATCTAATGCAGGGAATTACACGTGCATCATCAATATGACAATCTCCAGACAGTTTGAACTTAAACTTGGTGGTAAGCCAATATTTTTCTTACTAGGTTTCTATTAAATAAAATCTTTAAGTAATTTTTGTGACACCTCAAGTAATTAGGTCTCGCAAATGATAAGTGTATTTATTGAACACTATCCATCTTCACATGCATAATATTTTGGTGTATAATATAAGTCTTAAAGGATTTTGAATTGATGAGGAAAATTTTATAACCAAAAAAAGAAATTTTACAATTAAATTTCCCATTTCATAAGTACAGTTAAATTCAATGGCTAGTTTAATATCCACAAAGTGTCATGAATATTATCTTGATTGATAATCATTCATTGCAACAGAAGTGTGAAAGTTTATTTAATCGTGCAGTGTCATAATGAACAACTGACTATCCTGCAACTAACTATTATCACAGAGGAGGAAGAGCTATTTTTTAATTACTGTTTCAGATACAGCATAGAACAGTTATAGACTAATCTACTTTATTGCTCCCGTTACATAAAAATTCAACCTACTCGAACCGACTCAAACAGTGTATACTTTATCCCATAGACAATTGTAAGTTTGTACAAGGTAATAGTTTTAAATCCCAATGCATATGAGCTCCTTTGGAGATTCAATTGCAAAGAAAATTAATGCAACGTTCAACTTTTAACTTTGTACTATTTACTATCCAAAGCATCAACGGATTCCCTTTGGGTTACAGTTGGGGAAACCGCAACACTGAATTGCTCGTGCAGAAATGGAAACTCAACATGGACATTCAATGGACAGATAATAGGCCAAAAAAGGAGTAAAGATCGTAAAAAAATTTATATAACGGCCAGCATACGACAGTCAATGCTTGTTATAAAGAGAGTGGATTTAGGACACTCAGGGATGTACAAATGCGCTGCCCATAAGGAAGATTGTCGGAAAATTTTCGTCACTGTAATCTGGTAAAATGTAACTTGATTTCATTATTTATGTTTTGCAGTTATTGTTTTGAACGTAATGGAATTGATTGCAATTTTTTTTTAAAATAACAATTAGAAAATAGTGTAGGCATTAGTGGGATTTATTTAATTTCTTAAAATTTACCCACTGCAGAGCTATATATGAAAGATACTTTTATCATTATAGTGCTAGCATCGCCATGTTTCATCAATACATTATTGAAAAATATCAGTATAACACACGAATGCTCAAGATAAAAAAAAATACGATTCCTTAATTTTTTTCTCGAGGATTTCTTAATGAAATGCCAGCAGTTTCACATATTAGAAATAAGTTTGTGAGTTAAGGATGTCGTATGATGTTACCCAAAGGTGCTTCTCTACCTTTATACTGGCGGGTACTTATTATTGTGTAAAAAATCATTTTGGGATTGCATCGCCAAAAGGAGAAACGTTCGGTATCATACGTTGAACTGCAGAATCGGTGGCCTTTGGAGAATCAAGAAGATTGACCTGTGTCAGTGAATCTGAAAACTATTTGCCATCATGGAAGTTTAACAACAAATTTATATACGCCGACAGAATTTCGCCAAGTAGTATTGGCTTGAATAATGTCCGAGGTGAAGTTCTAAATACAGGCTCCTACTTGGATATAGACCAGTTCCAAATACAAAATGCAGGAAACTACACATGCATCGTGAATATGGAACTTTCAAAAAAGTTTGAACTAAAAGTTGGCGGTAAGGCGATAGTTTCTTTTTTTACTTCTAAAATCGATACGAAAAATGATATGCGTATTTAATGATAAAATAATACTTTATGCTTTACAAATCTTACATATGTATAGTTCATTGAACATTGTTCTGTCAAATTGAAGCACCCTTCTCCTGTGAATCTACATGAAATACATTTTTTTTTTCTTAACGGAATGTTCATTGCAGATATTCCACGCGCAATCATTGAAGTGGGAGACATGACTGATGATGTATACAAAGTGCAACTAGGTGATGATATCACACTCTCGTGCAAGTCTATTAATACAAGGTTGAATGTCAGTTTATCCTTGATCATTCAAAGCACGAAAGACACCACGGTGGTTCGAAAGTACAGCAATGACGTTGAACGTGTCCACGAAACTGTAGACGAGAATGTGACAGTTACGTGCATTTTGTCTGACAGCAACACCGGCTACGAAACAAACACTACAATAGAAATAGTAATCGTCACTCCAACTACTGATCACCAACTTGTCACCAAATCAATGGCAGGTATACATATTACTTTCATAATGTTACATTTCTCTGCTGATGAGATTAAGCTATTACTTCAGATTTTAATAGCAAGGCAAACGTTATACTAAGCAGACTAAAATCTCTGACAAATGTTTTTGTGACACCTAAACATTGTTTTACATGTTCGATGCAAAGGCGTGCTTAATTTTCTAACATAATTACACTTAAAATCTGAAAGATGAAGAGTGCAAATAATTTAGTACATTTTTAAAGTCTTAACCTTTGTGAATTATGCCAATGCTACGTGTTAATATCAATTTTCTTTGTTAGACTCTATGCAGATAATGATATCATCCGGGACAGCTACTGCATGCATAATTTTGATATTATCGACCCTGATTTGCGTATGTTTGTGCAAACGGAAGACAAAAGGTATCCATTTCATACAGTGCATCTAAATTAGAAGTTATAATTACCTGATAAATATTTGGTATAGAATTCAATATAGTAATACACCAATGAGATAAGAAATTATCCTAACTGACATGAAATTAACTGGCACATTCAATCCAATCCAGATATGAATCAATTACAGTCCAAGTGTGTTACCTTTCTTATGAGAGAAACCAGACTGTGCTAACAATTAAATTTTGACGTACTTTCATTTTGCAGAGAGAAGTGAGGCTCGGACAAATGACGGGTAAGCATTATTGGCTACTTTCCCTTAGCTAATACTAATACTGATTGTATCAAAACCATGAGTATTTCGGTTCTACCCATTTATGATACATGTTTGCAGGTTTGAAGTTAGCTAAAAATTCTTTGAAATATCTTACGATTGAATGACCCTAATGGTAACAATGCCCTTGTGGTGCCACCTTTCTTTTACATTAAAAAAGTGACTCACACCAGCTAGATGATCAAAAAGAGTTTGTCCATGGTCTGAAAACTAAATCAGGTAAGTATGAATCCATTAATACTCATAAACTAGTCATTAGGTTTTATATATTCTCTTGTATTTGAATTCTTACTTACAAGTGAATGAAGTTGTTTAACACGCATGCCTCATTACGATTAATTACATTGATTGTAGTGACGTTTACAGTACTTCTTCAGTATTACAAGACAACAAAATAGCTATGTATTTATGAGATGTAAACATGGAGTGACTACGAATGGAATAAAAGAAGCTAATGAGCCACTAAACTTATTATAAGTTCGGAATTCCAAAGCTCAGACCATCATTAGCTGGCATCCCTGCTGTAATTCAGGATTACTGAACAACAAACAAAAGTTGTAGGCAAGATAATTTACCACCTGATTAATTCTAGTACAGCCATACTGTTGGTTCATTTCGTCCTAATTTTTAGGTAATGTTAGAAGAGATTTCTGAGAATGCGTAATTGTAGACACATATTTCGTTAATATAATTGAATTAAGTAAGGTCCTAGCTTTACGATAAGTTAAGTCTTGTTGTCAGGAATAATCCGATAAGATGGGAAATTCACTTCAGAAAAGTTTCTCAGTTTCTCATAGTCTCAACATAGGTGGTAACGCTGAAACAAAATTCTATTTTTTTTTTTATTTGTGGGGCTCCCTATCGATGTAGAAGTGTAGACAGCATATTTATTACTACAAGATAAACTGTTAAAGAAACTACGACTTGTCTGTGGAGAAACTCATTTACATTTTCGAATGTTCGTTTCGTACAATTTAAGGAAGTTCAAGGAGCTATGGGGGCAAATTGTTTGTCAGATCAGAAATGAATAGATTTATAAAGGGTAGCTTTTTACGTGAAACGCCCAGCGGGAACAAAAACGGCAAAAACGTCAAAAGGCACTAAACTAAAAGAGGAAAATCTGTTGAGAATGTGGTTGACGGTAACCTTCATGCCAAACAGTAGCGCCGTGTCACATAGATGTTGCTCTTTCTCCATTCATAGTAGTTCCATGATGTAATTGACTTGATTTTACTCAACGAATAACACAAATTTCTTCTCTAGAACCGTAATTGACACCCCCTTTCGAATAAGAACGTACATTTGTCTTCGTAACCATTTTACCACTAGCTTCACAATGAGAGCTGACATCACTAACTAGCACTTTACGTTTTTCAAGTTTGGAACTTAGGTCTAGATTTTTAATGTTTATTGAGATATTTTGTCACTTTCGTTTAGCTCACTCTGTTTACCTTATGCGGTATCTTTGTTGTTTCTTTAACAAGATGAAAGAACTAAAGAGTTCAACGAGTGTTACAACAATTGCAGTTTATTGAGAGAGGATGTCGAATTCATTTCGCTTGTATGGTCTGGAAAAGTATTTGAGTACTGGAAAGCTTCCTGCAGCAGTTACACGGAGAGAGATTATATAATTGCCAAATCAGTAACAGGTTTTACACGTTACTTTAGTTTCGTCACTTTAATGAATACACCTTTATATTGGTCCCAATCACTTATACCATGTAAAGGCTGCTTTATAAATCAAATGTTTATTCTTTTTTCTGGATGTGAGAGCCAATGGTGAAAACACTTTCTGTTCTTCGATGAAATCTTGACCTTTATTTTTTTTTATTTTGTCGACAGTCACATCCGCTTATTGTTTTTCGGATAACAATTATTTACTTTTGTTCACAATTGTAGTCTCATCTTATCTTTTTTTCTTAGAATACGCACAAATGAAAGATGGTCAGAATTTCACGTCCCTAGCAAAGTCCTTACGTGAGCTTGAAAAACATCCCAATATAGTCTCCTTCTTAGGGTGCTCTCTAGAGAAAGGTTGGTGGGTTATTTTCAACCTTGAAGCTTCATGAGTTGGAACTGAATGACTAAATTTTACTAAATTTGTATGAGTGAGTGATACTGATGGAAAGCAAATTCAATTCAACTTTGGTATATGAATTAAATTCTTATTGAACCAATTTTCTTTTATTTAGCACCGCCTTACATTTACCTTGAATTTATTGAAAATGGAACCCTCCGAGACATCTTGTTGTGGAATGGACAGCCATCGAAAAAGCTGCTTCTACAAAAACAATGGAAATGGGGAAAATGAAGAAGAATTGCTCCTTACCCATTTAATTGACTTTGCAAGAGACATTGCCAATGGACTGGAGTTTCTTCATAGAAATGATGTATGTTTTACGCCTCATTGTAATCTTTTACGTCAAGCCAAAATAAACAACATTCTAATGTTAATCGATTTTCTTGTTTTCCGTGTACTGCCACTGTCATTATGACTCCATGTTACCTTCAATACTTTAAAATTATAATCTAATTAAATTTATAATCAGTGAAAGTAAATATATACAAATGTAATTCTAGAACCGTTTGGGAACTCTTTTCTTTCGTTTGTGTAGGCATGTGTTTACATTTTGTTAATTTGCGTGAATTGTTACTCCTTCATCGGTTCAGAATGTTGTAAAAACTGAATGATCTGCTATATTTATATTTATCGCCATACCGAGGTGGGTTACAATCCAATCAGGTATTACCAGTTAAAACAAGTTTTATATTACTGCCGTATATGAAGAATGTTTACAGTAACATTCTCATTTCCTTCTGTCACAATATAGTAGAATAGCTCAGTTTCATTTAATTCTAAATGCAAGAATTATATTCTGCTCAGAAAATACGATGTTTTTCCCCAGTTGTGTCATCCTGCTCTCATGACGAAGAAAGTGCTTCTTGATGAGTCAAACGTGTGTAAACTATTTGACATATGGCCAACAGATCTCTCCTCCGATAGACTAGCTAAATTGCAAAATGACGTAAGTCTTTCTTTCTACAATTTTCGAAAATATGGTACTCTAAACATTTTCAAATTATTTCAAGGATGTGGTTATGATAATGATTTAATTATGCTGTGATAGACTTTGAACCTCTCTTACGTTTCTTGTTTCAAGGAATGTCCACCAATTGCTTGGCTCTCTCCTGAGTCCATCTTCATGGACCAATATGATTCAATATCAGATGTTTGGTCATTCGGTGTTCTTCTGTGGGAAATATTCTCGTTTGGTATGTATTATCCCCCCCCCCCCCCAAAAAAAATATATATATAACCGTAGAAAACGAATGCTGCTTTCAGCACATCTATGTAAGTATTGAATGAATTTGCCAATATCATGATAATTTTAGCACGCCATTCTGTGTTTGCATAGGAAACGTTCCATATCAACATGAAAGTCTGAAGGATGTGGAAGAACACGTAAGGCAACTCGATATACTACCTCAACCAACATTTTGTCCCAATGAAATGTAAGTTTCAAGTTGTATTGGAGATAAGACAACCCTTCTCTGGAGGTGGCAGAATTATCTATTTGCCACTTACGATAGTTACATGGGCTATATTGTGCCAGTATAGACATATGTTAATTTTCCCATTAAGAATGCTTCCTGAATTATTATAATCATTATCAACAAAAGGTTAAGATAAATCCATAAATAGAGAGAATTTTTATAATCGCAGGATATCTAGACAATTTATAGTATTGATGATATTTCTATTATGATTTCAACACAAACGAAAGGCCAGTAAATATTAAGGAATTTTGTGTTATTCTTGCCCAAGTCGTTTGTATTTCTTTTACAGCTTCGCCATAATTACGTCAACTTGGCATAAGGTTCGTGAATCCAGACCAACCATTTCTAATTTGAAATCAAAGTTAGTTCACGTGAAATTGGATGAATGTGGCATGACATTGGACAAATGTGAGGTAATGTGATGCCTACTTTATTGCTTGCATGACATAAAATACAGAAAGAAATTTAAATAACAAGAAGTGCCCCGTGATATAGCAACACATTTTGCAATAAGAAAAAAAAAATGGATGAAACCATTTGAAAATCAAGTTGATTTCCGTTTCTTGTTTTATTCTGCTGTTGTGCAAAAATAATTCTAACTTTATTGATGAGAAGGTTTATTGTTTGGATGTCCCCTTTCTATTTCTTGTCTGTAGCAAGAGTATATTACAAAAACAGCATTAACTCACTTGAAGCAATGCTGAACAAATTTCATTCGAAATTCATTTAAAAGAATGTTAGCAACAAAGTTATCATAATCACGATGGAATGTTAAACACTTGTGGTCTTTCTTCTCTTTCTAGAATGCAAGGAAGGATGAAAGAGGTTTCCAAAACCTTATCTTGCAGTCTGAAGCTAATTACTCTCTCCCTGGCAAGACTAAGCCGATGTAACACATTCGACCTTACTTATCATTAGTTATTGATAAGTGCATTAAAAAAGAATTGTATGTGAGAAAGGTATAAATATGAAGTTAGAAGATCTGTATAACTATGCTGTTTCGTCAATATCTCATTATGAAACTTTAATATTTCACCTCATAGCAATATCAATCTTGCCACATTATATGACGCTATAAAGTGTTCATGTGGAACGGATTACATCACGTTGTTGTACAAAGGTCGTTCAGTTGTTGTAAGGAAAATAATTAACATTCGTAAGGGATGCGTTAACCATAAATATATATACATATATCGTGGATAATGTTACCAAATGGTCTGCGTAGCACAAGACTTGAAATTAAGAAAACACAGGATACCACTGCTTTAAAAGTAACCAAAAAACCAAAAAGTAACCAAAAACAGCATTTAAAAAAAATGGAAATGTGAGGGGGGCATGGCCCAATGCCCCCCCCCCCCCCCCGTGTACGCTAGTGTTCAAGATGTTGGACTCTGATCCTACCTTACGCAGACAAGGGCAATTACAAAGATTCCTCAGAAAGCTTAAGGCCTCAGGCTTTTTTTCACCGACGACAGTTACAAGGATGTTTATCCAATTGGTTCACTCCCAGCTAGAATTTATGGATTACCTAAAACGCACAAGTGTTTAAATAGTAACTCACTCCCTTCGTTTCGTCCCATTGTCTTCAGTATCGGAACATTTAATTATCGTCTGGCGAGTTCCTGTGTAATCTCACTTCACCTGTGATTTGTTCTGACTATAGCATAGAAGACTCGTTCTCATTTGTTCAAGAAATCACTTCGTTGGACATGTCAGATGAGTACATGGTGTCTTATGATATCACCAGTCTGTTTACCAACATACCATTGAACGAAACCATAGACATTGCCGTTGATGCCATCTTGCACAATGCAGACCCTGGCATTGAAAGGGAGGACCTCCGTAAACTATTTGTGTTTGCCACATCACAAACGCATTTCTTGTTCAATGGCAAGTACTACGATCAAGTTGATGGTGTAGCCATGGGTTCACCGTTAGCACCTGTTCTGGCTAACTTATTCATGGGACACATGGAAAAACTATTTTTGAATGATTCGTCTGCTCCTTGCAAACCCTCTT
The DNA here is from genome assembly GCA_021234535.1 of Stichopus chloronotus. Taxonomy (NCBI): domain Eukaryota; kingdom Metazoa; phylum Echinodermata; class Holothuroidea; order Aspidochirotida; family Stichopodidae; genus Stichopus; species Stichopus chloronotus. Next base: position 15,756,362 of record CM037850.1, on the reverse strand, counting down.
ACTACAGGAGATATGTTAATGATATTTTTTGCCTTTTTAGGAATGAGTCCGAAGCTGATGACTTTTTTCTCTTCATTAATTCCTTGCACCCTAGTATTAAGTTCACGATGGAAAAACAACAAGGTAACAAGTTACCAGTTTTGGATGTTTTTATCAGTAATAATGAATATTGTCCCACCTCAGTTTATCACAAACCTACATATACAGGTTTGTTGACCAACTTTTGTAGTTTCATTCCATTTTCGGTATAAAATCGGTCTTGTTAAGACTTTGGTTGATAGATTGTACAAGATTAATAATACTTGGAAAGGTTTTGATGTAGATCTTAAAGAACTCCGACATACCCTTGGGAGAAATCAGTTTCCTTTACAAATAATTGATAAAATTGGAAAATTGTATTTAGATAACGTTTTAGCGCAAGACAGTCCCCAAAGGACTCTTCCACCACCACTAGATACTTTAAGCTTCCTTAAATTGGTGATTATGCTGGTGCGGTTCAGTCAAAAGTGAGAGATTTGATTAAGACATATTGTTCAAATGTTGATGTTAAATTGGTTTTCGTGTCCTTTAAAGTACGCAATGTGTTTGTTAACAAAGACATAATCCCCCAAAGCCTTAAGTCTCATGTAGTCTACAAATTCACTTGTACAAGTTGTAAAGCTTGTTACACAGGGGAGACCCATAGGCACCTGGCTACAAGAATACATGAGCATCTCTTCACTGATAAAAACTCCCATATTTACAAACACCTTAACAAATCTGCTACTTGCAAAGGCATAAGTGATCACAACTCTTTCACAATCATTGACTCAGCTCCTACTAAGCTTCAGCTTAAGATTAAAGAGAGCCTTCACATCAGCTGGCAAAACCCTAGTCTTAACAAACAGCGAGAATGTCCCTCATTCACTCTATTTAACTAAGTGCTATATTCTATCTGGCGTATTGTAGACTGTATTACCATTCCTTCTTGTTGTACCTGATGATGCAAGCTGTGCTTGCGAAACATGTCGTATCTTTGGAGTGTTTTTGCCATTAAATATGGTTACTTTTAAAGCAGTGGTATCCTGTGTTTTCTTAATATACATATATATGTTTACCATCAATTTCTATGTGCCAAAAATGATGTGCCCAAGCTACCGAAAGGTAAGACTGGTTATATGTAAATTAATCTCTGTTTTAGTTGATCTGTAGTAGGAAAAATACGTTACCTTGAGAGAAAAGCAACACATTGGTAGGTAGTTGTAAATAAATTTAAAATAGACAACTTACGTCAGCTCTAATAGTACTTCCATATACTTTCTACGTACTTTATATTAAGTTTCCAATAACTAATCAGAAATTACCGAATCTTAATAAAGAAACGAGTGATATTGACAAACAGTCACTGTGTTGCTTTTATAAAGTTAGGTAAGATCTTTATCAGTGTCACGGGTTAGAGTGTAGTTCAACATATAGAGCCACCTGAAACAATTTAAGATGTGTAACTATGTTCCACTTTTAACAACGATAATTTCGACAAAACCTCTTTAATTAAACACATCCAAGGGACTTACATTAACCATTACATTATTCTGCCACATACATCAATCTGCCCGAAAAAGTGACAAATACACAATAGCTGTTCCCACACCAAAACCTAACCAACCGATTACCCTACATCACATGTCCCCTGTTAGTTCTACATATCATTTCAGCATGTAAGTGGCACAATTAAGTAAGACAATCCTAAATTTATCCCCGATATAACAAAATAACTCACACTTATATTGGTAAATTCACAGAACCAATGCTGGTTCTGTCCGTCTTGGTGGCAAGTATACGGTTTGTTGTGATCTGTTAATTGCCACACGTATCCCCAATTTGGGCCTAACGTTACCTGTATAGCTTACAGTTGGCCTGACCGTCACATTGCCTTGAGCAGAAGTGACTCTCTCTTGTTCACAAACACCCATCAGTGACCAACAACCATCTGCTATAGCATCACAAAATACTTTAACAAACAACAAAACATGTGATTGCATACCTTGCATAATTTCCACTATGTGATTGCATTTGTTCACCACATACCATGCATCCCTCTTATCTCATGCTCAAAACCACCAAGTACCATGAGGAATGGTCCATTTACTCTACAGGTAGGTAAGTTATTAAATAGCAAATATAATAAAATGTAATATAAATGAAATATAATGAAAACACCATTGTGACAATCAGTAGCCTAGAATGTTACATAATTTCTTTAAAATAAATTCATTTTTTCAATGTACTTTCCAAGTCATTTCCAGGTAACCATCCAACATGGATTCCGTAGGGGCCCATATCAACAAAAATATGGGACCCATATTACTGTGCACCCAAGATTCATAATTTGCTCTTATGGGTCAGCCCTGATAGCACATATGGCCCCTACAGGATAGCTCTGTGGTCTATGTGGGCAATTTATCGATATGGACACCATAACTATCCTACATGTGTCATATGGGCTACCTGGACTGATCCATGGAAAACCTTACGAACAGTGGATGCAAAATCACATGGGTTCCATGTGGATTCACCTTTATAAGGCTCATGTTGGAATGTTACCTGGGTTGTGATAATTGTTGTGGAATACATGACGGTTGATTAATTGCAGCTTAAGTAGGACTATAGGGTGTGACTCTGGAGACGAGGAGAGTGTATGGTAGCCCAACTAACGTTAGTGTGAAAAAATTATTGCATCATAGCGTGCATTGAAATAAAACCTTTACTTAAAGAAGTCATGACCTCTGGACTAAAATGTTGTAAAAACTTTTTTTCTGAATATTTTTTGCAAATAAATATCCAAAACTGCCTTTGGTGTCCTTCTGACATTATCCAATGTTATGCAATCAAAGTTTTAAGTTTCACAGTTGGGAGTTCCCCCTTTGACAAATCTTTGTTTCTGAGTCATGTGATATGTTGTCATATTAGGAGCAGATTCATGCATGAGCAATCTCTCCACAATAATTGAAAATACTTTTACTTGCACATACTTTCAGGAATTTGTTTGAAACTTGTACACAATGTTTCTTCGGTAGTGGGCCGGGTCATTTGAGGTATTCAGGATTTGGTAAAGTTGTGCAAAATGGTCATTCTCCTAAAGATATTCATGCCCAATTGTATTGGTTTGTCACCATCGTTGTGAGTAGTACCTTCAAGGTGTTCACTGATATTTACCCAGGGGCATAGGCCTGTGGCCCATTTTATGGTATCCTGCAAAAAGTTGCTCTACTCCACATTCTCTTGTGCAATGTTGAAGAGTTGACATAATAGGACCCTGCTGGTGACACATTTTTGATGTTTAGAAACAATGCGTCCAAAGCCCAAGAAGGGGGTAACACCCCTAACATGATACTAACAGAGTGTCATAATTACAGACCATCAATATATTGTACACACATATGACAATCTGCAGAATTTCCTAAAATAGGTCATATGGTCCACACTGAACCATGGACCAAACCTTCTTTAAACAGATCACTAACAAAGAATCAGTATGGAAAGTCGTTAGGATGACCGTCTATACGATGCTGTTAACTCTGTTTAACGTTGATAACACTAGAGGTCAGTATTTTGCAATATTTCACAACATGGACCCTTGGGCCCTGCTTGAGATTTGGGCCCACTTTTTCCACCTCCTGAACACCACAAAAGTGCCACCTGAGTATCAATATGACATAGCATTAACATCGTAAAGGGGAATCTCTAGGAACAGAAGCATCCTACAGAATTTCATAAAATGGGGCCGTTAGAGACCATCTGAGACCGTGGACCAAATATTCACAAACCCATTGAAGGTAACACTAACAACGTATCTTGATGAAAAACAATGAAGATTGCACTTGGAATCTGAAGTGGGAGGAAAAGCATTTTGCAGAATTTCATAAAATAGGCCGCTGGGTCCATATGGGGCCTTGTACATAAACTTCTTAGACACCCAAAATGGCCCAGACCTACCCAAAATTATGTGTAAGTTTGAAGTAAATCCATCAAGGCATGTGCAGGTAGAAGCATTTAGAATTATTGTGGATCGATAGGGCGTGCATGAACGGGTTACGAATATGACGTCAGAAGCTGCCTTGTAGAAAAAAAGGAGTTTTCAAAAACATAGCATTGAAAGACGTCCCAAGGACACCAAAGACAGTAACAGATCATTAATCAGTTTGTCCAAATATTTCGGTTTCCATTGAGTTTTATTCTACATGTCATGGCCTCTTGAAATGAAGTGGCCTTACTGTTTTGTATACAATGCAACAGTCAGTTAATGTTTATGGCTTTAAAATGAGGTCTTTCTTCATATTACTTGCTAAATTGTACCACAGGTCCGTAAATTTATTTATAGCAACATCATTTCATTGTGGGGGTCTTAAAAATACATGTCAAGGACTATTCTCTAGTCAGAAGGAAAAATACTGTAAATATGCTGATCGGTAGGTTGCTCTAAATTGTGTAACATTTTTTCTTATTTTTTCTTACAAATTAGATATGCAATGCCTAAAGCAGAAATTGTACACTTCCTGTCTTAAATCACGACATGTAACCATATACGATTCCATGCTTTGTCAAAGTTTAGCAAATAAATTGATATGGACACAGTTCATTTTCTTTTGAAGTATCCAATTTTCAATAGTTCTTTGTTAGTTTGACGTTGAATCGCTGCGTAGTGTGCATGGCGTGGCGTCCATTCGTGTACAATATCCTGCCATAATGATTGAATAGTTGCGATGACACAAATGGAGCAGAACAGGCTTTCAATTACAACAGTCTTTCAAACTTTTAAAGAAAGCAAATGAGACAAATAATGTAGTCTTTTTTTGGTTTAGTTTTTGTTTCTTATCTCTTCCTGATTCCTGGTTTCTTTACTTTCATCTTCCATCCACCGTCCTTGTATAATGTGCTAATTCTCTGTGCTTTCTCATGATTGTCTGCATTTGCACTATAATGCAGTAATCATGCAATAATCAAATTACTTTTTTATGTACAAGACCCTTCGTAGTATGTGAATTGTAAGTCACAAGCTTCCTCCAGACTTGTGTTTTCTCTCGGCGTCGTAACATAAAGACCTTTAAGACGTGAATTATTATCACGGTAACCGTGCTTGTTTAGAGAACATAACTCGATGACCGTGCCCTTGGAAAGACAGGGAATGCTGACATCAGTGAGGTAAACAAGTATCTAGGCATACTATAGAACTTTTTAAACAAAATAACGGAGTCAAAAACAAGGTTATATCAACATACACCAAGAGACTGTGACAAGTAAATCACAACCCAATGGCAAAAAGAAGATGCCAGCAATTAACACATGCACAATACCAGAAATCACATACACACCGCAGGCATAATTGACTGGAGACAGGCGGACCTCGAACAACTGGACAGACAGACTCACAGGACAATGCATATGTACAGTAGACTCCACCCTAGAGGTGACTTACATTTGACTATACCTGCTACGAAAGGATAGAGGGAAATTAAGGTATGAAGCAAATCTCGGCCACAGTAAGATTTTTAAAGTACATCACATAGACAAAGACTCACCAGTAAAGGCATTCTGGAAATTCAAAGCGACAACTGGGTTCAAATCAAAGAGGAACGGAGAACCGAGCACACCAGCAAGTGGTCCACAAAATAGCTACATGCATATGGACAATACAAACTACAAGTACCGGAGGTGGATTCCACTGAGAACACATAAAAAATGAACGCAGGGTTGAGGACTGAAACAAGCACAAATAACACATGCGCAAGGCAAGGCCCTAAACATAAATGTCACAAGACAAAGGTACCTTACGATATGGATGATTCCACGTGTAGAATTTCAAGAAGAAAAGATGAGACAGTTGCCCATATAATCGCAGCCTGTCGCAAGGTAGTCCGAAGCATATAAGACAAGGAACGACAACGTAGCAAGCGCAATACATTACGAAGTATGTCAGCACTACGCAATCCCAACAACAACGGACATATGTCTACACAAACCCAACCTCACTGCAGATAACGACAGGACAATCCAGTGAGCAGAATACCTGGGACTCCTCTGGACTTCAGCTTGGCAAGATGGTGGCCATATGAACAACATGGTCCCAGGTTGGTGGCATGTGGGCTATATATGCTACTTTCCCACTTTGTATTGTTATCAGTGCAATTTCATTCCAATTCTACACTTAAGTTTCTTTGCTTTTCTTGTACCGCTGGCCTGACGTGCAAGGCCTAGTTTAACACTGGTACAAACCGTTTAGTACGATACCTGCGTTATGCCGTGTGAAATTAGTGTAAAGCTATGTTATGAATTCTCATTAAAATTCTTATTCATATTTGTCACTTCGTCCCTATGCGCAGCATTAAATGTAATTAATCCTTAATTACATGGTAATTAAAAATTCTTATGGCTCAGTTAATTGCACATACTGAGAGCGTTTCATGAGCTTGAAATTTTTGCAAAGGTTTTATTCAAATACCGTCGCTGTTTTTGGTAAATATTTAAATGATCTGTGATTCACTTTAATCATATTCCAGTAATTTTGCTCAAACACTTACTGAGCTCAACGTTTTACCTTTTTACTACTTTCTTTCTAACTATAATTATATTGCAATTATTTTGCTGAAACACTTACCGAGATCGACTTAATTTGTTTTTACTTTTGTTAAACTTACCTTTTCAAACTTTTACGGTATCAATTAAGTATCCAATAGATTTCTTATACACAGAGTAATCTTTTTTCTTTTTCTGTCTTACCATCATAGAAAAATATACAACACAAACACTTTCTTTTGAACAAATGAATTATTGAAAAGGATGGTACTGCAACCATTACCCATATAGACCTCAACCCCATTGCCAAGAAGGAACCCAGATGGGGTCCAAGGTCCAACCGACATCTGGGACCCATATGGGTTATATGTTTTGAAGTAATACCATCGGGCTCCATGTCGGTTGCCCATCTGAGTCCCATATGCCAGCTCAGTTATACCCAGATCCCTGTCTATCTGGATCCCGACTTCTTTGTTTGGTGGATAAGATCCTCTGGGACTTCGAAATCAGGACTGACAGAGTAGTATCGGCTCCTAGACCCCATCTGGCAATCATAGACGAATAAACGCAGGAAGGACTGATAAAGTGGGTGGCAATACCCAACGACTCGAACTTTGTCGCGAAGGAAAATTTAAAAAAGTACACTAAAACCAAGAAGTAAAACTAAAAATAGAGAGGCCGTGGAACATCAAAGGCATGGTCATCCCCGAAGTTATCGGTGTGATCGGAGCAAACACCAACAACCTACAACACATCCCTGGTAAACACAAAGTGCAAAAACTTAAAGACAGCACTACTGGCACTGCCCACAACTTCGGAAGGATACTGGATCTCATAGAAATCGATCAGAGTCAAGCATATACTAACTAACATAGAAAGCTGAGAAAGGACAAGAAATAATAATAGCAGTAATAACAGGTAAAGTGACTTGGTCGGACTGGACGAAGGTCACCTTCACCAACATTCTGGATCGATTAATCGAGCAGAGATAATCTAGAGAAAAAAGACAGTCGATGTTACAAAATAATGCATAAAAATGCCGATGTAAAAGTCTTTCGACAAAAGAACTGTCAACTATCGGAAATTCGCAATTATCGTTCAAACCTGAGACCCCGCCGTACTATGAGGGAGGAGCACCACGATCACATATCCCTATGTATATCATACGCTTAACAAAAAATCAGCAGTACATTAGGTTTGATTATCTCACTCTTTGTTTTGTCGAGTGAACATTGTATCTCAATTATGAAAACAAAAATGACGGAGTTAGCTTGATGATTATAGTGTCTGTCTTGCAATCATAAGGGCCGCGGTTTAAATCCCAAGGTGACCGCCATTTCCTAAGAACTCAAAATAATTTGTTCAGCAAAAATATTTTCCTTGGTCCTGATGGGATTTCTTCTTTTCATTTTGGGTCCCTATTGTATTGTACTCAATATGTGTTTTTAATGTGCAAAAGCTAGCGATCTCTTCAGAGCTCTCTTAAGTGTATTATATACCACTTTGAACACTTGGTGAATGATGATTTATCTAGCCGATCCGAGCACTTACTGTGTGCAACACATATATATATATGCATCTTTGCATACCTGCAATAATCTTTTACATGCTTGTGTGTTATAATATGATCACATGTATTACCCACGGTGTACTTAAAAAAGTTTTAAAAGTATAAGGTCTATGTCTACTGGCTTCTTTTGTTTTTATCTCCTCACTCTTTCAAAGTTGTGGATATTCTGTGAAATAAAGAACAGTGAAACCTGTGGAAAGAAGTTAGAAGAGGATTTTAATCTGGCATATCAAGTTTACAGTCGCATCATAAGTCTTACGCATATCCTACTGCCCTACGAAAGCGCATTTGGTCGTTGTGTGTTGGAAAATACATTTACATATTATCTATTGACAATGATATCGTATGCTGTGAGCTATCCCGGGCCCGACGATTTTACACATGGGATACATAAAATTGCAAAATCGTAACGTGTGATCGGTGTGTTGTAACACAGAGCATTTATATGCTAATTATGTCAGCCGCTAGATGTATGTATAAGTATGGTTAGCATGAGTGTGTTATCAGGGCATGTAAGGAATGTACATGCGAAGTTTCATCAATATGCTCAACATGTTATTCAAATGGTTTAAGAGCAGAGTCCTCTTTGGGGGCTTTTAATTTACCCTTTTCATGAATTTGAACACTTAAGAATCTGTTACTAGAAGTTGCAAAGAATGTACTTGCAAATTTTTACTGAAAAGTGTAATTTAAGCATACTTTGGTCGGTCATTCAAACCTTCCTTACTACCAGACGCAACATTTCCAAAGATTCAAAAAAAAGTTCCTATGCTCCCACGCCACGCCCTTTTCATTGCGAGCTCCTGAACTAAAACAGATTATCCTTGAAGACTTACTAGGTCACTTTAAAGGAAAAAGTTAATAATTCGATTATTTTCTAAGGTTTCTAAGGTGTTTCTGTCTAACTTAAGGTGTTATGTTATAAACTGTAAAATCATGAGATTTCCCCTTTGACGAAAAATGAATGAATAACTATATCTGGTGCAGGTTGCAAAAGCTGCAGTCTGAGCCACTTTGTTTAAATGTAGTTATAACATATACACTGTTAGTTACTTGTAGTGTGAAAGGAGAATTTTCATAATATAAGGGTTCCTTCCTGCAGTGTGGTTTACGCATTGTTCATACATACTTGGAAAGAATCCTCAACTCCTGTTGGCCCATTTCAGTCAGGTGACCTAGGGTTAATCGCTGATAACCCAACTCGATAAACCACCGTCAATTACCGGCTGATGAATACAATGGAGCTACAGATCGACAGTTTGTTTTCAGTCTGCTATATCTTGCACAAAGCAATGGTTAATACAGTATTACTAGTAACAGGCCTACACTAGGGAAATAACGTTTGATTTGAAGTTCGTAGTTCTTAGTTGTAACGTTACCTAGGCAGCGCCTAGGGCCTGCTCAAAAGTAAAATGTAAAAAAATCTACGTAACAACAGCACAATATACTGTCAGTGATAGTTCTCCTGACGTAGAGTTATCTTACCTAAATATCAGAATTGTCGGGTGAAAGCTTCTTCAGTATATTTTGAATACCTTTCAAAGTTTGATACCCTATCGGAATTAGCTTTCCTTCTTTATAGAATTCTGCTGAGATGTTCAAAACAATTCCCTATGCAATAAAATGGTAAAGATTACTTAGGACTGCAATACATCGTCATTTTGAAGGGTCTTCATACAACCACCGGATTAATATTCTTAAGGACAGAGAACTCCACAGCACAAATAATATAGACCTATTGATAGGCCTAGGCACTATATGGTGAAAAAAAAAAATAAACAGGGAAGGCCTTGAAACAGTTATCCCAAACCAGCCATAAAGTGATTTTACAGTAATGTTTTGACAGTAACGTTTTGGCCATGTGCAATCTTTCTTCTTTGTTGAACTAACTTAGGCCTAGTTCCGAAATTTGCATAACCTACCGGAGAACTTTCGCTCACTGGAAAATTAGGGTCCGCACACAACCAGTCCTCCACTTACTGCTGCTGGTAGGACTGAGAGTAAGACATCAATCATGTGCAAGTTTTTATTTTCGAAATGTATATTCAATAAATCTGTCTTTATCCAAAATCAGTAATCAGGCCCTGTAACTATACAACGCTCTGTAGGACGCATTTATTAGTACGCTACTTAAGAGCAACCTTACAAAAGCAGGCATTGTTGCTATGTCAATTGTTATTGTTATTCTTTTTGTCTAAGTGTTACTTTCTGTTTCGCGCACGAATATTGCTGACATGTTGTAAATTTGTTTTTCTCTGGGTTCCTTTTCAACAAAAAGGTGGTTATTTAAGAACCAAATTTCGTTGGTAAGTATAAATAAGGTTAATCAACTTGCTATGTATTATTAATGCTACGCACGGTCAAGCGTTGATTAACCTTTAATTAATTTGGACAAGTAAAGAGTACATCTTACATTTATTTTACTTTTACTTTCTCTATTCTGTCATCTAATTTTCAATTAAAATATTACGATCGTACTTTGCTTTCGTTATACTGATAATTAAATTTAAGAGTACAATGGTTGTGCCTATATGGTCTGTGATAGTAAGGGGAATCACCACCAAACATGAAAGTAATGAAGACGTAGCGAATTACATGGATGATCAGAGCTATTGCAACGGTCGCGGTCACTTCTTGCTGGTGCAATGCAATTTGGCATAGACAAATCTGGTAGCATTATGGCCTTTGGATTCGATAATTTCAAGTTTGAATAACGACGTGCGCAGCAGTTAGTGAGGTATTCCTAGATTAATATGGACTATTCTAATAGAAATTTGGGATCATTCTTTCAACAAGGGAATGGGTCTCGAGACGACAATCATAAATGCCAGCGTAGATGAAATGATCATTATGAAACTGTCCTGTTAAAATTCTGTTACATACTCATTCTCTGCATGATTACACAGTATCATCTGAAAGAGAAAGTGAAGCACTCTCCATCAATATTTAATATACCGGCAGAGTTTACACCTAAATATTTCATATGAGGAGGGCTCAGTGAATTTGCTAATTAATTATTATCTCACCCCTATGCGTAGTATACAGGAAGGGGCTATTGTATTTACTTGAGTGGTTAATGTCGGCAAATATGACACTTAAATGGAAGCCCACCTTACAACCCTTGTATAGTATTCAATCGAAAGTTGGTGAGTCAGTAGTGCTTACGTGCGGTTACCTCATTTTATACAAGTGACATGGATCGGAATGAAACATTGGTTTTAGGACGTGGGGGTGTCCAGATGTGTGCGTGTGTGTACAATCGAGCTTGTTTCACGATCTCCTCATAGACAGTGAGTCGGATAGACCTCAAACTTGGTGGTTAGGTGTCCGGGTATGAGGTGTAGTGTCCACTCCGGCGATGATGATTATATAGGTCAAAGGTCATAGGTAACGAAAACGAAAAACACATTTTGTCAATATCTCAATGTGTGAATATCCTAGCGTGATATAACTAACATCTATGTAAAATACACAAGACGAGATTTTTTAAACTATTGATGACGTCACCACTTCAAAGGTCAATTAGGCAAAATGCTTCAAAGATCTCCTCCTAGAAGGTAAGTCGAATAAACTTCAAACTTGGTTGGCAGGTGACCGGATATGTAGTGTAGTGTCCGCTCGACAAATGACGTCATTGATCAAAGGTCACAGGTATTGAAAACGAAAAACTTTTTTTTTTTCATTTTCCCTATCTTTTAATAACCTAAGAGTTGTAAGACTACCGTATATAGACAGTGGACGCTACATGATTTTTAAAAATTATCGACAACTTCACTAGGTCAAAGGTCACTTGGCTAAAGATCAAAACGGGAACGAAAAAGTGTGTCACGATCTCCTCTTAGACGACAAGTGGGATGAACTGCACAAATAGTGGGTAGGTGCATGCATGCGAAATGTAGTGTCCGCCCGATTTATGATTACTGTAACTCAAAATACAGTGTTAGGTGCTGGCAGAACATAGTTTCGACATAACTTGTAAAGGGGTGACCGTCGAACGCGCTATTAAGGAAATTTATCATTCCAAGTTTGTGACAGTTCCACCTACAAAAGTCGAAACGTTTTCTTATGAATCAGTGTTGTCTCAAATGAATACGTATTCATTGCAACGAAAAAGTATGTCACCGAGGGTGAAATTATTCCACCTTCCACCAAACAAAATTAACTTTCCCCAAGGTGCCTGTCGAGCGCCCCTGCCATTGACTTAGTGTATAAATGACAAAAAATGGTGTCGTGCTTCACTATTTCAATCTGCCGAACCGAAGCTGGTAAAAGTTGTGATTTGTAAATGATAGGCTAGAGGCGCGTTCGACGTGCCCGCGCGGTAGCTGGCTACCTTCTAATACTTATCTACCCTTTCGTGAATGTGGCACGGTATTTCAACCAATACAACCACTTCTGGGTTAAGTGTTTACGTCTGGTAGTAATGTCACTTCCCGTGTGTTGATAATACCTCCTCTCAGTATGTGCTTACAACGTACACATATACAGATCTACTGCACAATAGTCCCAGATGTTTACGCACTTTGAAGAAAATATTGAACCAAGCATAACCCGCTTTTCAGTGCGCGCAAAGAATTCTTAGTGTTCGGGCGTGTGGATATCTGAAAAATAATTTGAGGCGCATGTGTACGCGCATACAGGTACATTGTGCCCTTCGAAGCTTCCAGCGGTGTCTTGCGATACTATACCATTGCATTCATCATAACTTGGATATTCAGCACTTCTATTCACAGCGAGCAATCTGAATCACTGATGAAATACACGACCCAATGTAGTTAGGCGGAATGGGTATTCAAAGCAGTAGGGATGAAACTTGCAACTCCGTGGATTGAGTACTTCTGCATCGTTTACAGAACGAATATTAGAACACCGACGAGCTCAAGTGAAACACAAGAGTGACACTTGGTCATACCGAATACATTCTACTTGAGCAGGTTAATATCTCTAAATACTTACGTTTAGGAGTACAGTCACCGTATGATACTGCTACACCCATCATCAGATAGAGGGTATAATCTTCAAACAATAATATATGCCTACATACAGTATTTCATAATAACTATCAAAACAACTGGTGGAAAAAAAAATTCTGGAAAGTAGGTTACCTAGAATGATTGTTTAAATACCTTTTGTCAACTGTCTAGCTCAGGAAAATACTGCACAATTTATTGCTTCAATCTGGAAGCACACATGCAGTAACATACTAGAAGCTAGCAAGTACAGATACTGTAAATAAAACATCTAATATTTGTTGTTAGTTGGTAAGTAATTAGTTCGATAAAAAACTTGATTCACCGGGCAGTAATCAGTAGAGGTAAAACACCAGTGCTTTTCGATGATTCAATAAAAAGTCTACAATTCACTGAGGTCTACATATCAGGCACCAATTGCAATAAGACTCGTGAGGAACTATACACTAGACATTAAAGAACTATGGAACTCATATTGTATTAAACAAATCCAGGAATCTAATGTGGTTGCTTATCATAACTAGATTTCTATATACCCATTTTATATTTGACAGAAAGACGACTAGTCCCTCTTGTAATTAGCTACTTTCAAGTAGAATTTTTCACTTATACAGTCCTTTTGGATAATCCGTGAAACTTAAAGGAAATACTCAAGATAAAAGAAAATATATAAGTTCTTTATATCTGTCAACAGCTATATTTTGTTTGTAGTAACAAGAAGTAAAGGTATCAAAGATAGAATTTACACTCAATTAAAGTCATTGTAATTGTAATAGAAGTATATAACAGGGATCGACATCCGAACCACTGGTGGCTAAACCTGACTGTTTCAAATATCACCACCTTTATCCACTGGATCACAGCAAAGGTTCGAAGAGTGTAACAGACTACCATGGCAAACTATTAATTTTATAGTCATGCCAAGTTTATTAATTTTATGTCATGCCTATACATTGTTATGTATAAGAGTTTGTTGTTGAGTACCTGACCAGCCGCACTTGTACAAGTATGTTTGTTGTTATCAAAGGCCGTGAGTTGCCGCATTCTCTGTTGTTGATATGCTAATTTAAGTGTTGAAAACGTGCACACGAGCCTGTATAGTATTGTTCTGTATTAACGTTTGGAATCCAGCGTCACGTTGGAATGGTCTCAAAACACTTGTGCAAGGTGTGGCTCGCTCTCTCTCCTCTCTCGGATGGTGGTGTAAACATGTCTCGAAGCTTACGGTCTTTTCACTTGATCGAACTCTGTGCAACAGCTCCATATCGGAACACGTACTGAACTCGCCCTTTTAACTATGACGGGTTCTTCTTGATTTTACGAACGAACTACCAGCTTTGTCCACCCCATGGACTACCGCATAGTAATCACCTTCCTTGTTACACTGAACTACCTCTTCCTGGCCTGACGTGTAGGAAGCCGTATGCATGCATCTCAGCCATCATCTTTGGGAAAACGCATAAGAGACCGCCAAGGGGAGAGCCCAGCTGAAACGGTCCGCCGGAGGTACCTCCCACCCGCTATTTAGTTTACCTATTTTGTAAGTACCGGTACAATTTGTTCACTGTAAAATGTTATGTTATTAATGATTTAATTTGCCACGAAACGAATTATATTACTTTGAAATTCGGATATTCTTTCTTTTCCTCATTAGTCTGCTTTCCAAAACTTCCCTTACTAAAACTTTTCTTTGCCACAACTTTTATGTCTGAACTTCGTAACAACATGGATGACATTTTGTATTTGCTTCGGGACTTTAGAATGTATTATGTCGCTCTCAATTGTCATAGCAGCAGTTGACATGGTAACATTATGTACGGTTGATATATGCAACATGGGGTGTAAAACATGGTATGGTACTTAAGGTGACATGAGCCCCTCCATTAGGGTTGGTCAAAATGTGTGGGGGCTTGTGTATCTGTGTGTGTGTATTTCTGTGTGCATGTGCAAGAAAATCTCAGTTTCAAAACTTTGTGTCCACAACTCCTCCTAGACCGTAAATTCGATGAGAATCAAAGTTGGTTGATGAGTGACCCACAGTCTTAAGTTGTGTCCCCAATCAAAATTTAAGGTCAGAGGTCACAGATCAAATTATTGAGAATCTTAAATTCGCAGGTCACAGGTCAAATGTGCAGTAGGTGAAAATATGTCACCCTACCTTTACATTTCATGTGTTGTTCCTCCAGGATCCATTCTAGGACCTCTCTTGTTTCTTATTTAAAATAACGACCTCCATTTTTGCCCAAATAACTTAAAGTTATGTGTGGACGACACCATTATTCTATTAATGTGTGTGCGGCCGACACCATTATTCTATTTCTACATAACGATCTGAAAGGTGAATGACTCTATTACAATTAACGTCGCGGAATCTATTAACTATTTCATACAAACGAGTTGTCCCTTAATGTTAATGAAACCAACTTTGCAATTTCCCATGCCGAAGTTAACACTCTGTTACACCTGATTTACGACTTATTTCTTATAACTCAATTATAAATGGAGTAACTCATGTTAAATTCTTGGCAGTTCTTAACGATTCAAATTGATGTTGCAATTTTCACATTCGTAATGTATGTAAAAAGACTTGTAAGGCTAGCCTCACTTGTAAGTAGTGTTTTCAAGGATTACTATAGCCATGTTTTTGACTGACTTTTTAATCTTAATAGTCATTACGACAAGTATCCTACTCGTCACGCTTCCTCCGTCAATATTGTATATTTTCGTTAAGTAAATGATGAGAACAGTTGATGTAACCCACATTTTGGAATTTCCTCGAACTTCACAGCGCTGTCTCCAGTTGTTAGTCACCTTAAGGTATTTCTTTTGAACAACCTAACTATGAAAAATAATTGTGAGGTAGCTCAATCTAGATCAAAGGAAAAGTAAAGGGAACAAAATCTGAAACACAAAGTTTCTTTGATAAGTTTCAAGTTTCAAGCATCAAGGTGGCTATTACGCTTTTGCCTGTCAAGCTTTTCCTTGAGTTGCATCTGCGTAGGAACTGTTAGGGACGTAAACGTAAATCAGTTAGAAAAAGAACATTATAAATGTAGTTAAGGTTGCATACAACGACATACTTGTCAAGAGAAGGGATGTTTTGGACTGCATCGATCTTAAATTACTTGTCTATAAAGTTTTGATATTTATTGAAATAAATATGAACTTATTAGATTGATTCTCGAATCAATCAATAAGACAATATATTGATCTTTCTTTTTCCTTTATTAAATGAACGATCTAACACCTAATGCAATATCTTATGCACATTTTGAAGAAGATTTTAAACTAATACTATGGAGCTGAAAGTGCAAAAGCTGAGTAATACAATGATGCGTTGAAAATACCTCATCTAATTGACAAAGCATCAAGTGTAAGAGCAAGATGTATTCAGTCAATTGATCTTTGACGGTGACAGCTAGCAAAAAAAAAAAAAAATACCATGGTCATAGCATGTGGATACTTTTGCTTAAACGTACCTAAGGTAGTTCACCTGACAATGTCAATTGAATTAAATAATAATGTCAAAAATTATATCGTTATAGAATATGAGGAATTGCGTATGGTAGATATCTAGCTATTTAGAAACTCGAAAACAGTTCTTGTGTATCCAAAGCTCCATTATGTTCCGAAAGTGAGTATCTTGTACTTTAATGATACACGTAATGTTTCCAATGGACTCGATGTGGTATTTTCAGTAATGATATCCTCATCATCTGCCCTAATGAAAATAACCAGATACGCTGTGATTTGGTAATGCTTTTGTCACAGTTAACATCACACCAGAGAGAATTTTGTTGGACTTCTAGGCATCGACCGTCGATAACAGATTGGAAAAAACGGCGGCTTAAAACGCTGACAGGGTCACATTGAAAATAGGCCTGAACGGGGTTACCATCAAGCCCGGGGATTGGCTGGTAGGTGATAGGTCGATTTTCCTGGAAATGCTCAATTTCATGAACGATTTGTGGTCGGTCTATAGTCGTTACTTATCCGACACTCAACCTACTCTCATCAGACCCCCCTACAGTTATTCTGAGCGCGCCGACCGATTCTTGAAGACCTGACGGTGTCTGGGAGGGCATCCGTAATTCATATGAAATAAAAGAAAAGTGGGAAGAGATGAGAGTTGAGTCCAATAACTCGCTCTTGGCTATTTAAAGGTGTAAATATCTAACGACAATCAATCTCATATAGTAACTAAGCTTATGGGATGTCTCTTGGAATAAAAGATATAGCCATATGCTTTCCCATCCAAAACCACGTGCAACAAAAGAAGAAATATTGTAATGTGACACCCAAATTGAAGTTATACCGTACAGCTTTTGAAGGAAATCAACCAATTCTGTCTAGTTTGCTAACTTTTGATGACGTGCATGCAGAAAACAAATGTGTACAAAAAGATAATCAAACAAAAAGGCAAATAATCCTGCCCTTACAAACGATCACTTCATCGAGACTTAATGGCGACTTTGTAGAATACCTTCCCAGCAAGACTTTTTACTACTTCACTTTTCAAAAATCTTCTAGGACGCTTCGAAGAAAAAACAATACTACTTGTCATGGTGGGGTCCTAACCTTCCAGGAGGGGTTGGTACAAACCTAAACATCTGCCAAAGATTAGAGATTTGTCTCATTTAAGATCTCTACATTTATGAGTTTTTCTTAACGGCTAATGATTAGATGTTCGGGTAGAGTACATACACATATTTGTAGGAAAAGCTACTGCCCGTGAAATTCTGATTTCTTTTCCTTTTTCTTTGACATTGTCTAATTCTTATCCTTTCTTTTCTGCTTTGTGCTGTTGTGCTTAACTCAAGTGACTTACGTCAAAAGACACGACTCGATTCCAGTCAGAAGTTTGAGAATGCAAAAGACTCGACTTGAGTCAGTAGGTGGAATGGACTCGACTGGATGAAGCTACTTGACTCAAGTCTTTTCACAATGAATAGAGAGTCAAACTTTCAGCTAACAATATTATGTTAAGTACGGTTTAGATTCACATTTCAAGAAATGTCCTTACCAGTTGAGTAATTTGAAACAGCAATAGAAACACCTGACCCAATGTAACCAGAATTTGTCTAGATGCTCTGTCGATTGTATTCGTACACCTACTGCTTCAATCAGCGTGTGGGCAATAAATTATGTTCGTTAATATTTCATTTACAATAGCTTTGCAGCTGTGTTTTGATGTTAATTGCGTGGACGTTCACGTAGACTTGTATTTATATGTGACTCGACTCGACATGACTAGTGAAAATCTGACTCGACTCTGACTCGACTCTGACTCGAATAGTGGGAGACTCTGCTCGAGACCCGAACTTTGTTGACTCGATTACAATACTGCTTTTTATGTTCCTTTCTTTGATGTGTTTCTGTTTAACTTCTTACTTAAAGATTGAAGCTTTTTTTATAAATTTACACTTTTGTTCTCCTTTTCCTTGTCCATTTGTATAAACATCAGCACTGTTTGGTCTCTTATATATGTGATGAAAAATTGGTTATTTAATTTCATATACCCTTGTCTAGTACAAGAGCAGAAAACATATTTTTCATCCATTCATTCAAAAAGTGCAAGGTGCAACATGAAATAAATTGTAAAACCTAGCAAGGAATACATCCGGGACAAATTATCCAAGCAAATCCAAGAAGAGAAAAACCAAGCACTATCACGAACTATTAATTATAGCAGAGGTGTAATTGATACACTTCACTTATATGCAATTTCACGCTATCATTTTCGATAAGTCCTAAGCTGATTTCATCATTCATTTACCATTAATACTATTATTATTTTTCAGTTATTGATCTCCAATGATTCACTTTCATCTCTATTGAAATAAAGGTTAAATATATAAAGCTTGCAAGGTTATTTCAATTATTAAGAGAAGTGGAGAACCACTATCGTGTTGCTCTCTTGCAAACAGTATCGATATTCTTGCAACTTTCATTTTACAATTAAAAAAAAAAAAATACTGACCATCCGAAAAACGTGCACTGTTTGTGTTTGTGTGAACAAAGTAGGAACTAAACAACTACATATCAACGAGTGCAAGCTAATATATTCAAGTAAGTTATATTAAATATGCATCACCTCAATATACTAGTGCTGTTAGTCTCCATTTTACATCTAAGACATTTGACTGGGGTACAACAAACAACAATGGCTTTTCCCTGCCACAATTGTTTAACAGTAAAGTAAAAATCTTCAAAGAGCAATGTCAATAAAACACGTTCAAATGTATGCCTGCTCCGTACAAAAGTTACTGAGCTGTCAATTTGTGGAAGCAGTGCACATACATCAGTATAGTGAAAGTATATAGTATCTATATTGATACAAAGGGCTATTAAAACTTACTCTCAAATTTTTACCGTTGTTCATCCTCGAAAATAATACGTCGTTTATCTGTAAGAACCAACTATTACTTAAAACAAAGTATCTTTGGTTGTCTTACAGGAAATAGTCATTGTTAACCGTCCGGGTTTGTAATGAAAACTTTTTTTAACCAAGTACATACTTAAAATAATGGTTAGATAGACAAACCAGATCGAAACTGAAATGTCAAATAAAACAATTACACAGTTAGAGCTAAAGCTCTCACAATCACAGTAATTCTGCATGTCTTGAATTTACCATGGTCATTATTCACTTACTTCGTTCTTGAAATCGGGTGCAATACCAAATTAAGCAGAAAGTTGGTATTAAAGTGGTATGTATACTACATATTCTAGTTTAATTGTAACCTGATTCATTCTAAGACAGACAAGGATTTTCTGAAAGAAAATATAACAATACGAAAAAAGAAACATATAAGAAGGCGTCATAAATGTTGATGAATTGTTTAAAGGAGATGTTTAGTGTAGCTATTACACAGGAACGATTGAACGTTGATTCTCCCATTACGTTTCTATTCTTCTTACATTTCTAGTGTATTACTTCCCTTACCTCCTAACATTCTATTCTGACGTGATTCATGTAATAAACAAATGGGCAATCCACGGAGTTGCGTATCTCATCGCCAACATGCACCTTGATTTCAATACAGGGCATGCACTTGGGAATTTGTAATAGTTTATTGCTAAGTACTTACAAAAATTTTCTGAAAAATCAGCAAATTTCACTATCTTTACTACAAAAGTGATACACCTTGAATACTTCATTCTCATGTAAGTCTTTGCAAAATTTTGCATGAAATGCTCAAATATTTCTCAAGATATGCTGGAAATAGCAATTTTGGGGCAAAATTTTTTTCTCAAAAACCAGCAAATTTGACTCGATTTACCATTTACAGCAATATTATGTTGAACAATGTGTTCTCAGTTAATTACTAACAAAACTGTAAGTTAATTGATCTAATAGTTCTCACGATATGTTGGAAATACAAATTCTGGGGCAAAATTTGCTTTTTTCTCAAAAATCAGCAAATTTCACTCTCTTTACTACAAAAGTGGTAAACCTTGAAATTTTTCATTCTTAGGTAAGTTTTTGCAAAATTTTACAGTAAATGCTCAAATACTTCTCAAGATATGCTGGAAATAGCAATTTTGGGGTAAAATAGACTTTGTTTCTCAAAAATCAGCAACTTTGACTTAATTTATCATTTAACTAATACATCTTCCACATACTGACATCATGCACAACTGTACCAAGTTTCAACTTAATCGCTCATATGTTTTTCAAACTATTCAGGAAAAACCACAGTTTGGACAGGTAGGGACGCACACACACACACACGCGCACATACACGTACACACATTGGCACTGACACGTTTTCATTTCTACCACACAACAGGAGCCTCATGTACCCATGGTCACTCTACCATGGGGTTCCCCTGGGGTGTCGCTACTCATCCACTCCAAACGTTTCCATGGCAACCAATCTCCCATGGGTGCACAGTATAATATGTAGCTCCACTAGCCAAGTGACTACAATATCTCATCTAGCCCTTATAGGGCGATGAGATAATTACAAAGCCTCACACTGCAATCACACTGCAATTGTATTTTGTGGTCAAAGTTTTAACATAAACAGAACACCAGGTTTCATGTCCGATACTGATTGATTGCTGAAATTTCTTGGAGAGTCTTTCCCGCCTCATGTAATGTATAATTATTTCAGAAGAACATTCCTTCGATATTTATTTGTTGGGTCAGGAACAATACACAAATTATCGATATTGTGCCTTCATTTATTTAATAGGAACATGATGGAGAAGTACTGTTACTTTTTCAATATACTGGTTGTGTTTTGTCTATGTAAAGGTGAGTAGACTTCTTCGTTCACCACTCAAACTTTTAACATCATTGTTCCGTCTATATCATAAGCAAACGTAGCGATTGTAACTGCGTCTGTAATGATTATGTTGTTAAGAAAGGTGATTCATTTTTGTACACAAAAATGGTGACAACATACTTATTTCATTATACAATATAACTCAACATTGAATACATGACAATAAAACGCTGTGTGCACCTACTGCCCAGAATTTTTTTTTTAAATCAGATAGATTTTACCATTTGAAGCTCATTATTACATTTTATTGACAAAGTTCCACATAATTTATAATACTGAGGTAGATAGTGACATTGTTAATTAGTTTTTTGGGAAATTTATAATTAGTGGTAATAGTATAGATTCTTTTGTAGAATCGTTGATACGCTTCGACATAAAAGGTAAACCGCAATTCGCCAAAGTAGAGACAACTGAAATGCTAGATGCCAAGAACAGAAAAAAAAATGTGGGTTGTAGGTATGAGTCTCTCCTCTGTATGTTCTAAATCCATAAAAGAGAGAAGAACGTTTTATGTGAAATTGAAAATTTTATGATATGCTGGGAATAATGTCATGAAAGGGAGCATGGACAGGACACACAGACAATGACTGTCATAATAACAGTGCACAAATGCTATGGTCATTGACATAAGTCCTTTCGGTAACATACGTAACCAAAGAACAACGTAGATAACTGTTTAATGTTTATTTTCTACAATTGTAAAAGTACGATAAACTGAAAATGGCATACCTATACTAAAAGAAACCACCGTATGTGAGAGTCATCCAAGAATATTTTTAGGGGTTACTTAAGTGTTAAGGTTATTAAGGGTTACTTTAACGTGATAATTATGCACGAATGCTTTGGCCGTACATACGATTCCTTTGTGGTGCAAACGTAGCCACCTACAATGTAGATTAGAGTTTAAATATTTAATTGACCTATTAACTCGGTACTTACCGCGATGTACGAACTGTGACATACCGATAATGAAAATGATATAAGGAAGCTACTTTATTATGAGTGTTAACGACTTAACTTTATTGTGGATGAATCTTGTTTGAGGTTCAGCATTAAATGTGTCAAAGGTGACATGCAAACATGTCATTAGGATATTTCCACGTCAGCCTTTATATTAACTTTTCTACTTAAGACATCTGTCTTTGATAAAGTTTGCATAACTACACTATGCATTGATCAAAAACTGAATTGTTTGTAATAGAAAAGAAACGAATCCATACTATATCAGTAATCTAATGAAGCGAGTCCGTTCCTCAATATGCCAGAGTGTCAAGGCAAACTCATTCATAACACGACCCATTAATCAAGTTACGTAGAGGAAAGTGAGAATGCATAATTGATTTAACACATTTACATTTTACAACTTCTGCCTATTTAGAATTGTGTAAGGAAACGGAACACGTAAGAACAATTACATATCTTTCATAAAATAGATTTCAACAATTCAGTATCACATCCCAGCCGGCTATGGTTAATACACTCTACCGTCTACATCGCACACTGTAAGCCCGTTTAGGTAAAACTTTCATTGTTGCATGCAATCAATGCGTGGTAAAAACTGATTGACAAATAGTTACCGATGTACCAACAAAGAGGTACACATGTTTTTTCAACAAACGTTGGCCGACTAATTGACTCTTTAAATGTTTAATTATAAATTTGAAAGTCATTATGTCAATTTCAATACAGGTTTATGTCTCTGTTTCCTATTTAGCATTAACACAATATTCAATTTACGTTAAAGGTAGGCTATGCATTTGCAAATTCATCAAATCTGATACAAAGTGTGCAACATCATGACAAAAAACTGCTTATGTATTGTCATTACAGGGCCTTATTACTTTTATGCTTAAAAACAGTATCGAAGATGTGTTGGATTCCTCAACTTTTTAGTAGACTCAAGAACTGAGTTTTTCATATTCAAATTCACTTCCACAGAGTCACCTGCCGTTTATCTATGCAGACAGGTTTCCGCCGGAGATTACGTAACCTTGAATTGCTTCTGTGCAAATGAGAAATCCGCATGGACTTCCAATGGGCACTTAATCGAAGACGCTCCAAATGGTATTCGAAGTCTACTTTGATAACGCCTCCATCATACGTAGTTACATTTGCAGATAGAGAACGTAGAATCACATTACAATTAGCGACGTACGAATGCTACTTCAATTACAAGAGGTGTCAAAAATTATTCATTGTTGCTCAATCACAACAATCACAACTTTTCTAGACATCATGTTTTCACAAGATATACAATATTTGTGACATTTTAAGGAAAGGCTTATGTTAAGTGTCAGTAACCCTCTTTAGGAGTTAAAGTGTGCCAAAACAGAAGATACATTGAATCTAGAGAAAAGTGATGTTCAAACTTTAGGTGTCAAGATTGATGAAAACAGCAAGACTATGCGATCGTGGTTGGACTTATTCGAGGTCTTTATCAGCTTAACAATAATCAGTGACATTAAAAGACTCCTACGTTCTATAAATAAGGGCATCATATCTTCTCTTTTGCATATACGTGATTAATCACGATGCAGGAAAAGTGGGATGTGCTGTTTGATAAATTTGATAACGCAAATAGCCTTATAGTTAATTATCCACCTTTCTTTTCCATTTGATACCAACCTCAAAGAAATAATCGGTTCTATGTTTCTTTCAGGAGAAAAGTCAGTTATGAGGGTGTAAATTATAGTAGGACTCAAAGTTGACTTGGTTTTTTTTTTTTTTTGTGTTAGCAGGACCGAACCCTGTGGTAAATATATGTGACTGCCGTGCAAATATCCGCCATAAGACTCATACAAATGCATCTAGTATGGAAATTGGCAATTGGTGATCAAATTGACGACCGGTACAGTAGATGTTACAGCTTTTCCCAAATGTTAGAAGTTCAGCGAAACTTTTTATGCAATTTTGTTAATGTAGAAATAACAGGTTATCCCGCTTTATCAAAAAATTCCTTCCTATTTTTCCAAATAAGTCAGTAACAAGCATAAAGGACATTTGGCATAAAATTCTGCCACTGAGAATTAATTGCAATTTTTATGAAATGGTTGTCCCTAAAGTAAAATGTGAATAAATATGTACATCATTCCTGTAACGGTGATCTTATTATGGTCTACACTATGTTTCAACATCAGTTTGGCAAATCGAAATACATTGTATTCCTTGAGCACAGAAGATTTATATACTAGTAAAACATGTGAGCGATTTACGTGGCACTTTGAATTGCATCTACTTACATACCATCTGTAATTGCAGAGTGGATATCAGTTGGTGAGTCGAAGAGACTGAAATGTGTAAAAGAAAGTAGATACGACTACCCGATATGGCGGCTCAAAAAACTGGTTGTATTTGCTGAGGGACTTCATGCAAGTAGTGATAGTTTCTGCAATGTACGTGGTAAGACTTAGAAGACATTTCTCACCTGGAAATAAGCCACTATCGTGTGTCTAATGAAGGAAACTCTGCATGCACCGTCAATCCGTTTGTGCGTTGTCAATTTATCCTTCAGGTTGGGGGGAAGCCAATTTTTCTTTACTTCACTATTGATACAAATATCTGGATTATGACAGTAATCCAATTGAACCAATAAATCGAGTTCTCATAATAAGACATTGCATTGCGATAACATTACTAACATAATTAAAGAAGAGAAGAGGGGAAGTTCTTTATTTTTCCGAGCTGCAGGTATTGAAGTGGATCTGACAAGGGCACTAAAAGTGGAAGAAATGGCTGTTAGTCTCGTAACTTGTAAAGTCAATGATAAACAGTCAACTAATTAATTTCGTGGTGAGGCGCACTGATTTGGAAAAGCCCAACGCGAGTTTAAACCTCATAAATGAACCCTTTTAAAGTTTCATATAGTTACGCTCATCTACCCGAAAGAGACTTTTTCGCCAAAAAAGAAAAAAAAAACATTTAATACGCTGCTGTAAAATTGGTCATATTCGCTTAGATGAGCATGTTTACTAATTCTTGTAACTATTAAATTGGAGTTTATGTGACTTGGTTTCTAATAAACAATGCCAAAAAACAAATTTTTAGGCAACCTGGATTTCTCAAAAATAAGCTCTGAGATTTCACTGGATTTAACATTAGTCCATCACAGTAATATTATGTTGAACAATGTGTTCTCAGGTTAGTACTTACACCAAGTTACACGTCAATTGGTCAAATAGTTGTCAAGATATGCTGGAAATCCACTACAATGGACTGCGTTACTCTTGTGATAGGAGTGTTAGTTTAGGCAAGGATTCAATAGAATGAATGAAATTACTAAATGATATGCACATTGCACTAATCATTATTCTAAATAATTACAGAAGAAAATTATGGATAGACAAGATAGGGTAGAACATTTTCTGCAAAGAGGCTCTCTTTATCAAGAGCTATATTATCTCCCCTCTGTCTGAATGGTGTAGTTAAAAGCGAGATGAAAGCTACACACTGATTTCAAAATCTATGAAAAAAGGTGTAGTGATTGGTCACTCAGCATGAATTTGACTTGCTCACGGAGATTAGTAAAATGGTCTAAAGTTTCCATGGTTTTTACTTGGATTCACCTACTGACTTCAACTGGTTGACTTGTAGCACTTTCTTTGGCTGAAAAACATTCATTGGCTACTACCAACAACAAATTGATTAAAAAACACACTCTGTATGCAATTTCAGACTAAGTGTGACTTAATTTGAAGTAAGTCAGGTTTCCCATTCTGTACCTCCACAGGTTTCAATTAAGTCAGGTTTCTGCAGGTTCAAAACTTGATAAGTCCAAATATTCCTATTCCTTCACTGTGTGTTACCTCTTAAAAAAACACCAAAGTCTCAAACTATTGAAAAAAAAAATTATGTTGCAAAGGGATCAAAGTCAATATTTCCCTATGGCTTCCCAGTGCATTGCCTTGTAGATTTTTTGCCAAGTACAAACAAATCTGGTTTCCAGATTTAATAACAAATTGTAAAGTCTTTGTTATTCAAACGTAAGGACAACATACATCTGGGACAGCGATCAAAGTTCACAGATAAGAGTAGTTGTAGTTACAGTAAATATCCACTCCGATAACTGTACATTCCTCATTTAAAGGCAAAGTACAGTTTCGCAATTGGGTTAACACAGACTGTGCTAACTCTTGTCAGAAATAGTTTGAATCAAGTTTTGTTTCGAAATTTCCCCTGAAAAACTCTCTCTCTTGCGATTTCTCTTTTCAAGATGGCTGTGGAATATTCACAAGAAGAGATGAAGGAGATGACTAAAGAAATATTGAAAGAGAGTGGGCTACTCCCGTCAATGGAATCATTCATCGACATGCACGATTTTGAAGGAGTTATGTTTTCAGGTTTCGTGCCACGCAACAGTCTCTTGGCCATAAGAGATTTGAAGATGAAGAAAGACGACATTTTGATTGTTACGTACCCTAAAAGTGGTATGCTGATTATACTTATGGTGTTTTTTTTTATAAATACTTCCCATTCCTTGCAATAATTCATTATCTTTAAATTTGTCTATATTATAATTATTAAATTCCCTTCAAAGAATATCGTCGCTGAACTACTATCATTATTACCTACTAGTGTGTGTCACTGTTAAGTATCAGTTTCAGTGCAAAGGAAAGTTGCACTTTGGAAGTTAAATTGAATATTTCGATTGAAATGATATGACAAGTGTAACTCTATTGTAGTGTGGCAATTGAACAATGCAAAGTAAACAAATTGCACATATCTGTTTCGAACAAATGATCTAAGACTTTGGACTACAAAAAACTTTGAAAGGAATTTTCCCCTGACAAATGAAGGGGTTCTACAATGAATTATAATAATAATAATGTTTTACAGCAATTCCTTGTCCATCGTCCCCAAAAATTGATGTTTGAAGAGATACTTTTGTCAAGAAACGTTTGCCTCAATGATACAAAAATGGCATATTACAGTCTAAAAGTATTGCAAAATGCCATTGTCTTTGAAACTGAAGTGTGATCTAACTTGTTGACACAAGTAATTAGTTGACACCATTAAAACATAGATGGAAGTACAATTTTTATAATTTATGTATATTCTTGACTAACATTTACAGCATTAGTAATCTTAATCTATTTAATTAAGATCGTCAAAATTATACAGGGCCATGTAAAATATGATATATGATTTTCAGCATTAAAGAGAGAAAAATATTCCTACTGTTTGAAAGAATACGAAGTTTCGTCAGTGCCCAATAACAACCAAACGAGTCTGGTTCTTCTATAATTATGATTTATGCTTAAAGGTACCCATTGGATGTGGGAGATATCCTTGCTTATCCTCGCCGGAGGATTTCCCGAAAAAATCGATCGAATGAAAATGTTTGGTACCGGGTTAGAGTTCCTTTTTGCTCCTGAGCTGAAAACACCCTCACATGAAATATTCGCCAACATGGAATCACCAAGAATCATGGTAACACATCTGCCGTGGCAATTTTTACCCACCCAAGCAACCAAGGGTAAGAAAGGAAGGGTAAGTAATCTTCTATGTGAGAAGTCTCATTTTAATGAACATATAGGCATCTAGAAAGGCGACTGTTCAAGTGTTTAAGACCAACCAGCCTCCACTACGCCATTATCTGTAATATATGATGACAGTGCAATTTAGTTTATATGTTAAGGACACGTGTTTCTGAAAAGTGTAATGTAAGAGTAAATGCTCATAACAAGAAGATACTCAGAGTCAAAGCTTCATTTCAAAGTTATTCTTGGTGACAACACATGAATAACAGAGAGTCAGCCTCGATTTTGAGTATAGCCTAAATTAGTGAGAAAAATGGTATTCTTTGATATCGTTTTTGGAAGTTTAATTTGATGACCGATGTTACTATAGTATGAGGTATCTGTTAAAGAAATCTTCCAGATACATTTGTAAAATTTCTTCTAGCTAATTTATCTCATGAGAAACCCGAAAGATGTTTTAGCGTCTATGTCCAGATTCGTAAATGCAACGACACCTGGCAAGGAAAAAGATGAGAAGACATGGAAATATTGTTTGAATACTTTTCTGACTGGGTCGGGTAAGTTCAAGCTGTTGATGACCTACCTTCAATGATTATTCTGCTCTATATCGAGGGCTTTAAGTTCTACCTACCTTTAATAATGTCAAACATGTCTTGCCGACTCAAATGTTGTTGTACTGTGTTTAATGGTTTACATTTTCTAAGAGTTGAATGTATTTTTTCCACTGAAAATCCCATATCTGTTTTTCACAATTGATGTAATATGTAATGATTTCTTCAAAACAGTCAGCCATGGCAGCTGGTTTGATCACGTGCACACATACTGGAAGAACAGAGAGCAAGAAAATGTATTCTTTACGTCGTATGAAGAATTAAAACTAGTAAGATTTATTTTAACTGAGTTTAAAGTAGACGGTAAATTCAGTGAAATGGAATTTCAAACACGATTTCTTTCTCTTTTTTACCACCTATTTATTGGATGCTCTTTCCGTTTCAAAGCTTTAAGGTCACAATATATACATTAAAGCTGGAACATGAAGTGTATCGGCAATCACCTGGTCGACCATCTTTGTTCTTCGTCCGTGTTTCGGGCAAGAAAAAGTAGCCTGAGAAAATATCAACTGTCACAAAATCTAAAAAAATTTCAATTTAAAAATCCCCCTGACATTTCTGTTGGCCCTACAACATACAGACTCTGTAAAGAAAGCATAGTCGTCAATTATTGTTACTGGTGAAATCAACAGACCAATGGGAATTGACATGGATTTTCATGTATGCAAAAATGGGGCTTAAACAATGTTTTATTGTGGTGGATATGACATTTTACTTTCAATGGGAAATTTTGACAAATTTGCAATTAATATTCCACCTTTAAAACCATCTTTGCATAATCATTTTATGAGAGCACTACAACATTATTTACCTTTTATACTTCAATAACAGAATACGAAAAAAAGGAACGTCTACAAGTGCGATCCTTTTAGATCAATAGGTGGACGGCATAACAAACTTTTTAGTAATAAGTTGTTTTTTTTTAAACGTGACAAGTCATCCACTAACAATAACAAAAAAATTCATGTCATTTTAAAAACTTTTCTCAAAAGTTGATTCTACATTGCCTGACACTTGTAACTGTGGATTTGTATATATTATCAAATATCCCACAGTGCACTGATTAATGTAAGCAAGGAATGTTTCATAAAATGTCATGTTGGCTTACCCACTAAGCTTATAATTTCAATCCACATTTTTAAAGTTCTTGCCAAGTGTTGCCGTATAGAGTCTCTTATTTTGCTGCTGCCAATTCGCAGAACTTTCTGTCAGTTGCAAGACCTTTGTCAAAATTCCTCCTCGGGGAAGAACTTGGGACAAACGCTCTGAAAAGAGTAGAACAGCATGCCACTGTGAAGGGAATGAAGAAAAACTATGATGACATCGAAAAACAGAGAAACGATGGTGTTATGATTACAAAGATGATGGGAACACATTCTTTCATTCAAAAAGGTAATTGCACTTAATTAATACACTGTGTAATTATTCAGTCACCACTTATGTTAGTATTTACTATTCCCGATTATAGGATAATATACTTAAAAGTAATTATGAATAATAAATGTAACTATCTAAATCTAGATCAAAGAATAGGTTAGGAGAATAAAGTATGAAATAACAAGCTTCTGTCTCTTTGATAACTTGTAAATTCCTGTTGTTAGGATTGCTTCATTAATTTGATTGTCAGAATTGTATCAAACTTTGTACTTCCTTTGGCTGTCTTAATCAATCTAACCCCATGTCATATTTACACACTATCTAATTTATGATCCATATGATCATTATATTGATGTATGTATTGACATATGTATTGAAATTATATGTATAGACAATCAATCAAGTTCTGTTAAATTTCTTTTGTCTGCAGGTGTAATTGGTTCTTGGAAAAACTTCTTTACCGTAGCCGACAATGAACTCTTTGACAAGGTTTCCGAAAAGAAAATGTCTAACTGGGAAATTAAACCCATCTATGAAGGATAGTTGTTTCTCATATAGCTTTGTTCCTGACATAATCATCTGCCTTCAAAAAGTTGTTTTCCTCACTAGTTCGTGTCTAGTTTCTATTAAATACTTTATATTTATTTCTGCCCTTGATTAGGCAAACGCGAAATGATCTTTTAGATTGATGACAAATGTTTATTCTTTACGTATCTTAAAACTATGCAGTTTAAAAAAGACATAGAAAAACATTAAAAAACAGAGTCAGAGCAAGATATCTGCTGTAAATTGATAATAAATTGCGTGTGATATTGAAGGTAGCCATAACTTGTATTATCCTAATTCACTTTAAAATATATACTATATGGCTACCCTGAATAGTGATCAAGTGCATCATTTTAACAAGGAGTAACTACATGTGGTAGATACTTACAGTTCAAATAACTGATCATGTCGATGGGCCTACTTTGTTTTAGATATATGCGACAGCATGAAAAAAAAATTATAGTAATGTGAAAGTAAATTTCAATTTTCTAAAAAGTATTTTCGCCTGCTTGTTGACCAAAGATAATTCTCAAAGTTACAATTGCATTAAGCAAAACGTGTTTTTCGTATTTAGTTTTGTTTTTGTATTTAATTCAATAAAATTTGATTTTATGTGCTTTTTACATTCGTTTGATTGCAACATTACAAACGAAATTCTTTTTTCTTCATTTCCAAGCCTGTTGTAAGATTGGAGGAACCGATATAATGCAATCATTAAAGTAGTTGCTATATACTATTTTTTTATTTTATTTTATGTTTAAGCAACTCAGTATCGAATCATACGGCAGGCCCGGTACCCCACAAATAGGCAGCAAATGAACACAAGAACATTTGGGCATAGATACTGTAACCAACTCAACAGGTACTAATCTCAATAAAATATGACAAGAATATTCTTTATAGGCGGACAACCGAATAAATTGGAGCAGAGAGTACTAGAACATTTTTGGATAAAATTATCTCTTAAAGATCGTCCTTTCAAAGTGATTATCCTGTGATACTTGTCCAATAGCAGTAATTAAAACATAGCAATCAAAAATGAAACTGTTGAAGTATGAATTTTTGTTGCAATATTTAGGTGATCTTAGCTGCAGTTATGATTTGCCAGTCTATAAGGTCCTATTCTCAGATTCCTCACTGAAGCAACCTCGGTAGTCAGTACTGTTTATAACGCTGTAAATTCCTATTAAAGTATGTGAGCTTTCGTTTGCTTTAGCAAATGAATAAGGCACTGTGTAGTGTTTTCTCTCAAAGGTAAAATACTAACTGCCAGCACTGCAGTGGCGAATGAAAGAACTTAAGCAAACTTTCTACTTAACAATAGACTTCCACTTCAGAAAAAAAAAAAGCGAAAACTGTGACTCTACTCATTACCACTATACCCTTCCGGTGATTCTGAATGAATCAGGAGATGTGAGTGGTGCCATCATATATTCATTACATGATGATATGTGTGAAAAATGTGCTTACTGATGAAGGAATGTTGTTCAATAAGAACTGAAAGGTGCGATCAGAGAACAAAGTTTTGGAAACTTTTTTTAACGTATAGAGGGGGACGAATATATACACATTAGTGAAACTGATTGAAAAAGCTTTTTTTAATGGTGGCAACGTATGGGTGTAAACTACATAAAAATATGTTACAAATTATATACAAAAATACTTATCTCACATTTCCTACAATACGAAAACAGCATGAACAAGCTGAATTAGTGAAAGGTGCATGTCATTTAGCATGTCGACTATTATCTGTCAATTTATTAAAAAAAAATGGCTCAATTACAGAGGTAGCCCTCGTTAAGGGCAATTTGGCTATTTAGGCTCATTACATGGAATGTTTTCTAAACTATATCTACTTGTTACCCCCTTTAATTCATAACCGCTTCCTCTCATTTACAAGTATACTCATCAACATGGTATAGGGTCCTTGATGAGTTTCTAAACTGCCATCCAACCGACTTAAAACTTCTCTAAATAAAGCTCCGCCTTATGCTTTACACCTTTTCTATTTTATCATTCCATGTGCTAGACTGAGATATGAAAAAAATCAAATATTTTAACTTTTTAACTATCGTCGCCTCTAGACTGATATATTGTTGTATAGAAATGGTCATTTTAAGCCACCGTACTCAAAAAAGAGTCAGAGGAAACTCAGCCTGTTTACTAGAGTTTATTAACCTTTTCTTTATTCCCGTCAGACAGTCAGATGAGATAAGGCAATACATTAAAAATAGAAAGTAAGATCCTGTTCGTAGAGAGATTTCGTAATACGTAGCTGATTGGTAGATCACGGGTAGCTACCATTACCATATGTCGTCATATAGACAATCGTTGGCCTATGATTGGTCGACGTTGTCACCGTAAACCCGGTGACAACCTACCCCGGGAAGCTACGAGACGTCAGCGACAGGGCCCGGAATGGCAAACTCTCTCGTCGAGGGGGACAACATTGTCAACATCATGTTACTGTATTCGATCTTCCAATAATCAATTCTCCTTAATTTCTGTGTGCCAGTCGAATCATCAGTAACTCGAACTCTGATCGTAAAATCAAGTCGGATCTTTCTCTCTGAATCTCCTCTTATAACGTCTCTCTCTCTGCCGCTCTGTGTTGTCCACAACGTAAAACATAAGTCGATAGGGCAGTCATACCAAGACTGTAACCCCCCCCCCCAAAAAAAAAAAAATTAACACGACAATATGATAGCTGAGATTTATTGAGGGAAGTGTCTCAATTACTATTTAACATTAGACCCAATTTAGTGCAGTATTTGGCATATTCAGACTGAGATATGGAAATTGTAGTTGGCATTTCAAATTGTTAGCCTATCGGCACGTTGACATTTATTTGTGTTGGGGGGGGGGGGAACACCCCAACCACAGCACATGTGTGGACAGCCCGATCAATTGCCTTAAAACCGCCATTGAGCAGGAACAAATGCAGATAACGAAGCTTGAATAACAAAACACTGGACAAAGAACTCTGTTTAATTAGTCCTACGCATCATCCTACAAACGGACCTCTCCTGTAAATGTTGTGTATAGGATATCATTTATTCATCGATCAAATGGAAATGATTTTACGGCCTTTAAGATCGATAATAAAGTTAGATGGTAAGAGTAAAAAGTATTCTGTGTCGCAAGTATAAGCATGTGAAATTATGTTCAATTATTTATTATGGTTAGTGCACTGCAAAGTAAATTTCCATTTTAGAGTTGACGTTACGTTTTCTTAAACACTGTCAGTCTAATTAAGTTAAATTAAATCGAAACTAAACTGTCAAATAACATAACCACATTGTTAGATCTCGACAATACTTAACGTCTCACAATTGCAGTATTTATGCATATCAGCGTTAGGACAGGCTTATTCATCAGTCGCTCATTACACAATATTGGGTTAAGTACCAGGTTTAGTGAAAATATGGTATGTAAAGGTAGTTGAACTGTATTCCATTTTATCGTCTTCTTTAGAAAGTGGCTTATATATACTAACGCTAATACTACATAGCACAACATGACACAAAACGTCGAAGAAATGCTCGAAATGTATTTGGTGTAGGTACTATACAGAAAAGATGTTTCGGATGTTTATCAGATGCTATGTTGATACTGCCTGACAAGGGGTCAGAAACCATGTCAATATACTCTAGTAACTTTGCTTTGTCATTGTAACTCTGTGATTCATCATGAAAAATAGAAGTGAATCAGCGGATGAGCATAGTGTAATTATTGAAAAATAATTGAAGGTCCCTACACTGAACACAGTAAATAATTCTGACAGGAACATTTTAACATTGAAAGAACATCAGGTTACAATGTACGATGCTGATTGATAAAGTGATCCTTCCTTTGAACGTTCCCCTCGTGTCATGATACAAAATGCTATTACTGACTCAAAAATTACATTCTTGAGAGTACCCGTTGTGCCTTAACTTTCAATAGGATTCAATAGGATCATGATGGAGACGCATTATAATACTTTCATTATAATGGTTGTCTATGTACACTCCTCCTTCCCTAAATATACTCTTCCGTTATTCTTCACTCAACCAAGTGATCAAAGGTCCATCTATATCATCAAAAATTAAACAGATTAACTGTGCCTGTAAATGATTCTATCCCTATTGAGATGCTTGGAATTTTGAATCTACTGTTTGGTACAATGCCACACAGTGACAAAGTAGATAGTAACGGTTAGTTGTTGAAATTATCTTTGCATTCACTTTGGCATGTTCACATTTAAATGGATCGTTTTATTGAATAATTGGTAATCTGAGTAAGCATTGACATGAACCGCTCTCCAAATCGTGAAGTACAAGAAACTAAACTGCTTCACAAACATTACAGAAACGTTTTTGTGTTAATGCGCAATTGATTTTCTAATTTTTAAGTTGTAATCCCATTAAAAAGGATTGTTCCTATTAGTCTATGTGAATTTAAATTGCTATGATATGTTAGAAATAATTAAAGAAAATGTAGAAAATGCAAGCAATGATTAGAGTTAACCGACGTTAAAGACTTAGCCAATGATATAACAGCATACTTATCTAGCTAAGACATAAAGTTAATATTTACTTCGACAAACTAACTACGGCGTAGCCATATGGATCAAGATGTAAGTCATTGTATATCAAGGTTGACTCTCAGAGTTTTGAGATTACTGAAGAAATTAGCTATAGAGCAACTAAAGTCAACAACTTGTTTTGAGTTAAGCAATCATTTTTAAGTTGGCTTAGAAACATGTTACTAAAATATTTTAATTTCAGTCTGTTTATCTGTTTGTAAATTTGCAGGTTTTCTTTCGACTTGGTTTTTGGATCATCACTATTAGCAACACCATTACGTTCTTACATCTAGTAAATTCTCAAGTAATAACCAACCCTTACGTAAGGTTTTTAATCTTACGCATGAGGAAGCGAAAGTAAATGTATTGTTTAATGTGGTTATTTATTTCTCGATTATACGTTACATTTCTGTTTAGTGTAAAATTGCAAGGAAGTTGAACTTCTCTTCGACAAGTCAGTTTGTGGATACGTGGGTTGATTTTATTGACCCCTTCATTGATTTGCGTAGCAGCGGTAGTTCCAACAATTACACGTCTATGATATAATGTAATCATATTCATTTTGCATACCAATTTCACAAAGGTTTAACAAGATTGCACGTTGTACATCAATATACATTTGAACAGCGTAACAACTAGACTGTATCTTGGTTCAATCACCAAATTATTATTACATGCATGTCGCGGGCAATTACATCCCTGTGATAAGAAATCAAGCGGATTTTACCTTTTTGTTTCCAAACAAACTTTATAATTGAATATTATTGTTTGGAAGTTGCATTGACTTAAGGGAGTTGTTCTCATTTTAAGCTTGTGTAACTTTGTGAATCATCCACTGAAAGAAACATGTTATTTATTTTAGAGAGTTATTGTAGCAGAGTTGACTTATATCCACCTTGATATTTGTTAATGGGACCCTCCGACAGAGATATATTGATGCTTTGCAGGAATGGAGAGCAAATAAAGAAGCATTACTTATTTACAATATAATGGAATATTCATAGGAATAATACACAGTACAGCTCAGATTAATTTGGACGTTATTTGCATTATGAGTTAGATGTCTAACATAAGAAATAGTCATCTGCAATGGTCTAACGCATTAAGCGTTGTGTCCCAGCTATTGCTGTTTTCGATGCTCTCGCTACTAAAGCAACTTGTAAATTTCCTATAGCTAACTTCGTAACTTGCGTGAGTTTGAGGTATGCCGTTACACATAAACAAGTACAGTTTTAGCTTTGACTTGTACAGCAACCGATGGCCAAGAGATTATTTATAAGCGTATATCGAAGAAACTTGTCTTTCATGTTCTTTCTGCTCTCACTTCATCGATAATTTACAGCGTGTTTGTTTTTCTCAAATTAGCGAAATTCAGTGATGGAAAAATCAATATTTTTACACCAGGAAGAATTATCCAATACAAAAAAGAAGGAAAGATTGTTAATGATATTTAGGACTTGTTATCTAGGGATTCAATTTCTGTTTCAAGGTCAGGAGTGCATGCCTTCTTGAAAATCTACAACAACAAAAAACACATTCTATGGAAAACAAACTCGGAAAGTGCAGAAAACCCAGGTAGGATAGTATACACATTGAATATTTTTGACAAAATCGGAACAAGCAAGGGTCAGACAGCAGTTAACTTGCAGAAAGCAATTCAACTGGAGACCGGAGATCACTTTCCCATAGCGGCAGTGAAAAGAGTACGAAAGAAGTTAGGCTGGGTCAAAACAAGAGCGAGACGTTGCCGATTAACTCGCCAGGCAAACCTTTGCAATACATTATATTCAAAGCAATCAATCGGTTAACATGAATGTTATATTTTCGGATGAATCTACCATCGACTTGGATTGCAATGTCAAAATGGTCTTTAGGGAAACCACTACAAGCTGGGTCCAGTGACGTATATGCTCACTCTATAAGGCATCTTCTGAAATCAAAACCAAAGCACCCTGGGAAGTTACATGTGTGGGCAGGTGTATCAGGGAGAGGAAAAACAGAAATTAGTACTGTTGATGGCATAACGAAGGCATAGTTCTGTACAATGATTAGTTTTTACGAAGCCCTTCTAACATTTATCATAAAAGCATTTCCAAACGGTGATGTGTATAGATTTCAACAGGATACAAAACATACTTACAATACTTTGGTTAGAAATCATGTTACCGAAAGCTCAGTATAGGCCTACTGATGGCGAACTCCAGCTGAATCACCAGACCCTATCAAAAATCTCTGGCCTGAACTGAAGCCGCACTTACGATAGGTATGTCCATACATCAACGTAAGCTCATTCGAAATGAATGTAACAGGCCTAACTGGGCCAATTACAGTATAAGCAATTCCACATGTGCACAGTGGGGCTAATATGGTTCAGGAGGGTTGGCTGGTTTTCTAGGAGAAGAGAGCATATATCCTGAAGGTTGCATGGAGAAAGGCAGTCAAAATCTGACATCATTCAGACCCCCCCCCCCCTTAGAAACTTTGCTAAAGGGGAAGATGAGCTCTCTTCTACGCTTCTGCTCATACACTACAAATTAGTGTACAAGCAGAAGCAGGTTACTCTGCCACAGAATTGACTCAAGTGAAAGTGGGGGTGGGCGCTGGTTCACTATCTAACGCAACAGTACGACCAAGAAACTGGTGAGAAAACTTTAGGTTATGCCCTGAAGTATACATGTCTTATGCATGTTCTTGTTAGAAGCATTGTCACTTTTTAGGTGAAGTAACCTTACTTTTGATGTAGTATAGCGACAAGAATGGTTCTTATGACCAAACTAGACCGGTTTCTGCTCTCAAATTTTAAATTAGGAGCGTCATCAGTAGTAAGCCTTTCCAAATATTTTACATTTGTGGCTGGGGTGTCTTAGTTCTCTTATTGCATGTATATAGTGCATTAGAAAGAGTTTATGCTCATAATGCAGCTATCAATGCTTTCAAGAGATCTTCGTGAGAACCTTGGCTATCGAACGATTCATCATTACTATGGAACCTTGATTTAACAAGGAGATCTTTCAGATTTTGTGCTCTTTTAAAAGCAAGAATCGGTTCGTTTAGAAACAACTTGGATAATTCGGGATGACCCGAAATTAAGTGCCAGTGTTTCAGGAGAGCCTTTTTCAGGTGCTGGGTTTTGATATGGGGTGTGTAGATCACTTTGAAGACCAGTGGTGGAACCTTTTGTTTTGGGTTGGGGGTGAGGTATTGCACACGGTTATTAAAATTGATGCCTATTGT
This sequence comes from Stichopus chloronotus, assembly GCA_021234535.1. Classification (NCBI taxonomy): domain Eukaryota; kingdom Metazoa; phylum Echinodermata; class Holothuroidea; order Aspidochirotida; family Stichopodidae; genus Stichopus; species Stichopus chloronotus. Next base: position 15,718,165 of record CM037850.1, on the reverse strand, counting down.
GGCTGTGGCAAATTCCTCTTCCTTGTAATTCCTTAGAAGTTTCTCTTTGAAATTTTCTCTTTTTTCGATGAAGTCGGTCTCATTATTGCAGAGACGGGAAAAACGCAATACCTCGCCTTTGATAAAGCCTTTGAAGGTGGCAAGCGGGTGTGCGGAATTCCTATCCAGATACTGGAAGGTTTCAGTGGGTTTGGACTGATGACGCTCCTAATTTAAAATTTGAGAGCAGAAACCGGTCTAGTTTGGTCATAAGAACCATTCTTGTCGCTATACTACATCAGAAGTAAGGTTACTTCACCTAAAAGGTGAAAATGCTTCTAACAAGAACATGCATAAGACATGTATACTTCAGGGCATAACCTAAAGTTTTCTCACCAGTTTCTTGGTCGTACTGTTGCGTTAGATAGTGAACCAGCGCCCACCCCCACTTTCACTTTCACTTTCAAATTTATCTGGATTTTTGCTTTGCAATCTACATGTCTTAGACCATGTCAATTTGCAACTATATAGTATTGTGATAGACTACATGTTTGTTAAGTATTCGCTGCATTACTCGAGCCAAGTTTTCCGCTACATCAATCGCCAGCGGTATCACCCCTTACCCTCTTGAGGGTGTGGGTGATCTAACTATAAGGTGAGGGACAGATAAGAGGCCTTGTGTCACTGACGAGAGATTTTGATACGTATGGGGAAGGTTGATAGGCGATCTCAGACTGTTTCGTGAGGAAAAGAAAATCAATAAGAAAGAAAATGGGAGAAATGATCCCAACCATGAGGGTCTACTTTTGGCAACTGATCAATCAGTGGAACATTGAGGTCATATATAGGTTTATTATAGCCAAGTAAAAAAAAAAAAAAAAAGAGAAACAAAGTCCTGTCTTCACGTAATTCCCTCATTCAATTTTTTTTTATATCACTTTAGCACTTTCAATAGAAAATGTCTTGCCCAAGTTTGGATATTATTCATCCAAGTCTTTAGTGATGTCTAAATTTGCAACATAACTCTTATTGATACAGTGATGCGGTACGTGAAAGCAGTTACTGGAAGGCCAAGCGTGTTTCGGGTTCTTAAGTAAAGAAAAGTCCGCTCCCGCAACTTTTTGCAAATTTCCGATAATAAACCCCTTTTCATTCATTTGCTAAGATTTTTATAGTTACTTTATTTGAAACGGCGTTTAATGGACATGAATATTTGATTATTCTTCCCATAAGGAAGGACAGCCAGAGATAAAGAAAGGATAAAAACAAGTAATTCTAGAGTTTTGAAATGACAAATGGCTACAGAGAAATGTAAGATATATATTAACCACCACAAAAAAAGTAATTCTAATGGTAATTAAAAGGAAATGATGGACTTATTTTGCCCGTGAACGCTGCATCATGATGAATATTTTGAACGCCAGAATGAAAGACATAGAGCTTTAATTAAGAGCTTTAATTTAATCATAAACTTAATTTTTCTGAAGGTCCTTCATCACTGTCAGAACTATTTACCCCTAGCAAATATATAACAAAGATTACACCAGGCCCCTTTGCCTGCACGCAGCAATCCAGACGTATTGGAGTGCCCGCTAAGAGGGCCTATATTTGAAAGCATTAGAAGTGAGAAATGTCAATATTGTTCAAGTTGAATTGGCACACACAAAACACTTTTGCACATAATTGAAACTGAAGTTAATCGGATTGTTTTAACTGCGTTGGTCTTCAGTTTTAACTGCGCTGTCAAATGAGCTGTCACAGAGAGGTAACAAAATACCAATGAAAGTCAAGAAAGGTGAAAGTCACTATTCCCTTGCAGAAGAAGAGAAATAAATATTGACATTATTTCCCCCAACGGTTGCAAACGTCAAATAATTATCATTATGAGGAACCCTGAAACTACTTGTGCTCCATTGCACTCAGTTGATTGTCAAGAGCTATCTTTTTCGTCTTGAGGGGACGATGGCGAATATTTACATTTTAGTGATATGAGTAAACTGTTAGTTCTCCAGCAATCAAAATATTCTTTACAAGCCTGATTGCGCAGATATTTACAAAAGTGTTTCACTGATCGGGTCGCATTGCAACCACTTATTACCAGTGTATCAGTAATCATAAGGTCCTGTGCAAGGCAAGGTTTGAGCTAGCTACCTTTTACGTTGCCAAGACTCTAAGATGGTCAGATTTAATATATCAGTATATGGATGAATATGCTTTGTTTAGATTTTTTTCTTTCAAGTTTTGTCATTCTACACCTATGGTGACAAAAATTCTTCTTGACGGGGCAAAAGCATTTGTAAATTAGTTGATATTTGCTAGTGTATCTTCTGATAGACTAGCTGACCTATGTAAATGAGTTTTCTCCATATTCTCCGTATATGTTCTTGAGGACAACACTATGTTTAAATATTGCCTGATAATTGCAAAAGAGTAGATTTAGAAAATTATTTGGTAATAATTTCTTCCCTTTGTTTTGAATAAAAATCCTACTGCATGGTCTCTCCTTAGTCCATCTTCATAGACCATCAGGATGCAATATCTGACATTTGATCATTCGGTGTTCACTCTGCTTCTGTATATACATCGAGAAATATCGATACGAACTAAAAGCTGCAACTTTCTTTCACCCATGTATGTAATTCATTGTCAACTTTCCAATGACATGTTTATTTTATTATTGAAATGATTGTTTGCTGACATGAAAGACATTCCATATCAATAGCAAAGTGTGAATTAAGTAGAAAAAGTTATAGGAAAACTCATCGTACTACGTATTTCACAAACCATGGTGGGACATGTCAGAATTATCTATTGGCTATTTACGTAATTATTGAGCAATTATTGAGTGTCACTACTGACATTTAATATAAACAGCACATGTCTTTAGAACTGATAGAAAATTTATGAAGTTTTTTTTTTGCATACTTATTTAGTCTTGCTCTTATTCTAAAAAAACTATGAACTCATTAAAACTCACGAATAATTCTTAAATCTTATGTTTACAGAAATTTTATGCTTTGTAGTAGAAAACACGTTTTTATGAATATGAAGACACAAAACTTGCCAGAGAGTAAATCAATGACCATTAACGATTCCCTAAGTTGTTGGTTTTTGTTGTTGTTGTTGTTGTTGTTGTTGTTGTTGTTGTTGTTGTACAGATTCGTTATCATCATGTTACTTGGCAGAAGCTGCGTGAAACAAACCTGAAACTAAAGTTAGTTGTGGTAAAATTGGATGACTGTAAGGTAAGGGGATACGCATTACTGAATGAATGTTAAAACGCAAACACTGTTGTGATATTGGTAACTCTTCCCACTACAGTAAAACCAAAATATCAACAATTAATTTCAGCAATTTAGCAACATATTGCATTGATTTATTCTTCTTCTCTTTTTGAGGTACACAAATTTCAGACAATGTTTTCTTAACTTGGTTTTCTGTTGGTGAGTAGTACACATGGTGTTGAGTTCATTGCGTGTACATTGTCAGTCAAAAAAAATCCAAACTTATGTTGACACAAACGCAATCTAACATGAAGGAAATTTTGCAACAAAGGTCATTCAAACTTTCAGATAAATTGTACACATTAAATTACACAAATACTTTCACTGCTGTTGTTTTGCAGTCACTCCCCTTGATATGCTTCTTATTTGGCAATTTTGTCTTGTGAATTGTATTGCTCTTTAAAGTACTTGTACGCCGCCACAGGACTGAAATTTTATGACCAACCTGGAAATTGTTTACACGATTTCTTTATGATCTGTATCGTTACGGAATGACAAGAAAAGAATGGCAATAAATATGTACACAAGCAGACGACGAATGGAAGGAGGGTGCTGCCTTAAATTATTAAGTAGGCCAATACCTTCACTACACAGTTGACTTGGGTAAACACACAGAGCAAGTAACGGGAGCTACTTTCATGAATTATTCTCTGAGTGTAAGAAATTCCCACCTCATCATCTTCCTAAAATACGCCAATCCTAATCCCCTTCCATAAAGAAGCCAACACTGCTTTTTTCGCACTGTTTTGCTGTTCCCTAGAAAATGTGTCGAAACAAGTTACCAGACTCTTCCAGACTTACCCACGTTGGCAATTTGGTACTTAATTGTGATGATACGTTCTGGAAGGGGCTTATATCTCCCTAGGTTCTGAATCCTGCCAAATGCCATTCAGAGGTAATTTGGAAACATCAGTCCAGCAAGCTGTGTCATCATCATCAACATCTTTCGTAATGGCATGCTTTGGAAAGGACGATTGTAAATCAATTTCCGAGACATCGCAATGTATTGGGCAGTGACAGTCTCTTCCCCGAAAGGTTGCCCATGAGACATTCGAACTTAAACATTTTGAAACCCATCAACAGGGTATTGTATGATGACAATTGAAAAGCAACCCACCAGAAGTGGATTTAGAATTGTATGACTGAGAGATGTACCAACAAAACCCCTTAAGCTAATTACCTTGCCAGACAATTCATGCGTTTTATCACGTGCGAGTGCTAAGTATTTTACAATGTATAACCCGGTGTTGGTAGATGCAAGACATACAATTGGAACTGAACATTACACTGTACCTGTGAGGAAAGTGGTTGCTACGGGAATCCCACGGTTTACGGTGAGCTTTACCAAAATATGGTGTTTCGTGTAGTACATAGACCATGCATCAAGTAAACCCTATTAAGTTTATTTCTTCTTACCAATGTATGTATCAAATAATGATGGTCAACTCCATATTTTGATGGCTTTGCAACATGCTGAGAAGAGGAAGGAGTTACAGTAGTTTGGAAACAGTTTGTTCAGATATAGTGAGTTAAAAAAAAAAAATGTATCATGGGTTTTCTTACTTCATAGGCCATGCAGCGGAAATGATTCCTATAAAGCATGATGTAATGCGTCACACTTGTTTAAGATGGTTCATTTGAATCACTGTAAAAAAATGTTAGTGTAGATTTTTCATTTCTTATTGTAACTCTCTAAAAGTACAAGTAACATTGCAGACTGAGAATCAATCCACTCAAGTCGATCATTATGTAATAAGGGAATCACGTGATAATAAATCAAAGATGGGTCCAACCTTCAACAGCACCATAACCTTCTATAGGTTATTTTAATGCATTGCTTGACCCAAACGAACATTTTCTTAAACACCCAAATTAAAATGGGTTGGATATGAATCAAGGTATGACGCAAACCA